>JAMKCH010009177.1:0-23741 GCA_023653785.1 Ophioderma brevispina
ATAACAATGTATAAAGCAAATACGCGCATATGATTTGTATACCTGTGGATCAGTTGCATGTTTATAACGTGCTTATACGCAATTGAATGTTAATACTTGACTATGAATCAAAATTACACACTTCTTATTTGGATACCTGTAGATTCGTGTCGAATTGACTATAGTCATACTGTAAATCAAAGCAAGCATTAATTTTAAACCAGGTTAACTGCGTTGCTGTAAACACCACATCGTATTGTATAAACTGTAGATTCGTTGAACACGACTTGTCAAATACGAGATTCTACACACCTTATTTGAGACCTGTAGATTCGTACATAATACATGTGCTTCAATTAGGTTATTGGTACAGTGAAATCAAGCACAAGCGTTGAAATCGTCAGTGCTATAGGATAGTAGGGCCTATGTTTTGCAGATGGAATAAAATTCATTTGTCGTGATCGTGTTTTACCTCCAAAACATAAAATGGAATCCGATAAGTTTATTCACGCAAAGTAAAATTATCTTGAGTGCGGACCACAGTGATTTTACATCAGAGGCCGTATAACGAGAAAGCTAATTGAACTTACTTAACCATGCTCAAAATGTAGAATCAATGGCCGCAATTAACCTTTGGACTAACTGTGGTTCGTAAAATTTTTCAAGAATCCATGAGAGTCTGAAGCCGTCAATTGTTCGAGTCCACGCCTCGGATTGAATGTAGGAATGCAGAATTTAGTACTGAAGTGGTCATGCTTTATGCACCTACATGTGCGTGTCTTGTTGTCCGGGCTTGTCTAATTGCTACCCAATGGATATAAGATGGATATTTATACGTTATCTTGGAATTACAAAAATACTAAACATATCAGGACCCATATCTAGAAAAGCACTTGCGAGGAGGTATTTTACTGAAGACAATGCTGGGCCAACCAATACATTGCAGAAACAGATGTCCAGCTTTGATATATTACCAAGTGATACAAAGCGATATGTACCAAGCGACAAGGTTTGATTTTGGAATATTGTACATTCCTCCTGAAAAGGCCAAGGATTACGACAGGTCAAAATGCAGGCCTAAGGTGCGTATCTTCTTTTTAGCCCAAAAAAGGTTCTCAGCTCAGGCGCTTAGGCGGGTATAAGGTTTAATTAAAATCGTTTCATACATGCTATTTGAAATTTTCGCATGTAGTGTTTTATCGACAAATTAAATAAAATGGGCGATTAAAATGAGCTAAAAGAAATAAAAGAAACACAAATTTCGGGTAGCACAGAGGGCTTTTATTTCAATACGGGTTTGGGCCACAAGAAGCTGAGAAAACCTTTTTGCCATTATATATAAAAGATATAAAATGTCAAATATAATGTACATTGTGTGTTGCATTGAGTTAATTCCTCAGAATACTTAATATGGGCAAATTTCGCTGAAGTTCCCCCCCACCCTACATTTGGTCAACTCTGTGCGTCCCTAAGATTTGTGAAGCGCCCTTTATAGGACCCCCAGTGGTAAAAATAAATTAGTGCAACTTCTACATTGAGTCCTATAACTCTGCGAACTAAGACATAATTTTGACTAACTAGTCAAACGATGTTTTATAGGAATAATTTGTAGGGATGAGTAATTAGATTAACAGTGAAATTTTGCCGTTTCCGCTAGCGAACAGATAATATACATAGGTCTAATCTATAATAAACAATTATCTCTATACTTCAAGCATGATGCGTTTTTTAAAGTGTGAAACAAATCTTTACATGTAATTGTAAGCTAACATAGGCTTAAAGTGTTAACGTTATACAGAAGGAAAATGAATTGATTGAAATCAAGTGTTAAATAGAAATGCAAACAAACAAACAAAAATGCCAATTCCAAACGTCGATTTTACGCAATGGGCCAATTGAAAAGCAAAAAAGAACTGAAAAACATGTAAAATTTATAGGAATGGCAGGTGTAAAATATTGCACTTGCAACAAAAATTATAAGCCTACAAGTGTTAAATTGTTATATTTAAATATTTTTTTTAAAACGTGGAACAACAAAAAGATGAAAGAAAACATTAATTGCACAAAAATTGAAGCACGAATGCTAGAAATTTGAAAGGGAGAAAATGTAACGTATTGCTTGATGTTTTGATAGTTTTGTGTTGCTTTGTACACTAATGCAACTTTGATTGTTAAAATGTAGATTATTATTTACGTCCACACTTTTTTGCACGAATCTTTGTGTACTGAGATTCGTGCGAAAAGTTTGGATTGTGAAAAATAATCAACATGACAAACAAAGAAATGGCGTCATAGCAATGGTTTAATAGGTTCACTACAGTCCCCTGATATTAGTATCATTTTCAAAGCGATTGTCTATTAGAGTTGTGATATGGTACGTTACACGAGTAGGCTATCGATTGGGATATAATGCTTCAGAATAGAATGTATTCGGAAGTCATTAGTGAACATGGTGAAGTAATGGGTGGTGATTGTACAGGTTCGAGATTAAAATCGCACCTATATGGCGGGTTGCATCATTAGAAGTAAGATTACTAGTGTGGATTAGGAATTAAGGAAGGGTAGCGGAACATCAGGAGGTGGTCTGTAGTATACCAATAATCGTATTTTTGGGTTTAGTATCAATTCGAAATAGTACTATTGGAAGATTTAGGTCATTACGAATGTAAAGTTTATTTTCCTTGAGAGGCATTTCGCAACCCCGCCTCCTCTTTTATTACATCTGTCAGTGCAAGCGATGTATACGCATTGATGTTTTTAAGTTTAGATTAGTTTTGTAATTTCGTTTGTTTTTTTAAAAAAAATGGAAAATTTTGATTTAAATGTTTTGTAAATAGTCGGTAATTGAATCCCGGTTTTTAATTAAGCTACGTGGAGTTTAAAGTGTATAATCTGAGATATGTGAGATCGGAAAAGTTTTATTTTTTGTTATATCATGAAAGGATCACTGCAAGAAATACTTTCCATCTATCATTATTTTATGAATACTATACTTGCATTATGTTTAATCAGTTATATCACGTCTTTATGTTGAATGGGGTTATGTTACGGATTGGAGGTTTTGTTAAAGTTAATGTGGGATCGCAAGATAAATTTGATTCCATGAATAAATTCTTCCATCATCATGATGTGATAAAAGGAATATATGTTCTAAACCGTTTTTACAAATACCATGCACATCATCAGTATGTTGGAGTGTGGACAGAGCTAATTTGAGAGCAAGGCTATGGACTGAGTGTACGGCAGATTGTACGAGTGGAGATATGTGTTCCCCCTGATACATTTGCGACAATACTTCCAAACATTTAGAACAAATAAACAAGCAAACCCAAAGTATGTAACTAAAAATTACAATACAAAATTAACAAATAAGACAAAATCTTAGTTTATCTTAAGTGTTCATTTAATACCACCTGAAACATAAAATTGAAATGCCAGCATTGGAGCAAATCAACCAGTCTGCTAGTCGTAATTAATAATGGTGATCAATTAACTATTTTAAAAGGAAATATTACACCTCGTGAATATTCATGAATATATCAGGCTATTTTAACTGGCTGATTCCGATTACAATCCCTCGGGTTCAGGGTGATAGACCCATAGCCAGAACCAAGGGAAAAAAATAGGTGTACCTTATTTCCCCTTTCAAGTCGGAGATTATTATAGATTGAGCTAAGTACTATAATAGCCTAGCGGTTTTCGAAGCTTTGTTGCAAAACAACTGAGATTGCAAAAATAGGTAGTTTCCATATGGGAAAACTTAAAAGTTAGTCTACAAATTACCTGGATGTGATGTCTTTAACCTCTTATTAACGTCCCTATCTGTTTTTGAGTATGTTATTTTTATGTGTAAAATATATCTCTATTCTTCTAATGGCGTAGACTATCATTTGAAAGCAAATTGAAGAAATTTCATATTTTGTGAAAATGTGCCAGTGCCGCTTTAAAGACACTATCAGTGATTTGCTAAATCAGAAAATCGAAAAAAATCATCAAAAATCAGATTATTGCATGGCTGTAACAAGTACAGGTATCCTAACATATCCTGCAAATGATAAGACCAGAAGCAGCCTAATAAGGACAAAATCGGTAATTTTATCATCACTGTCCGTACGGACACTTACAACACGTAATTGAATGGGGATTCATATCTTGCAACACTGTCATTTTCTTTCTTTTCTGTCAATTCCTCAGTTGGAAAAAGTAACTTACGAGAATACTACAGACTTATCCTGCAAATTCCTGCAAATATGAAAATATTTTGACTCTTTCCGATAAATCACTGATAGTGTCTTTAAATGTATTCCTGGGTGGAATTGATTTTGTGTTTTGTTTTCCCTTTCACAGTATCTCCTGCATCTTCTTCTGATTTTATAAGACTAGTTTGTTTGCATAATATTACCAATGCACGTGATGGAGACCAAGTCCAAATTTAAGGTACTTGAAATCGGACCATTAGTGTTTTGATAAAGCTGAATTGAGATTTGATAATCGAGTAACAGAAAATGTAAAGTCCTCAAATACATGCACACACATACCAATTCTTGCATAAACGTATTACATAATGCTCCAAATGTAAACTGGGGAAAGGAAGTCTCTTCAGTCTTCATACCAATCCCTATAAGGAAAAATCAATTTACACAGCAGCATGACCGAGCAACGGAACTTTATTAAATGGGCAAAATTGGTTATAGTTGGTGGACATTGTTCAATGAGGTAGCTACAAACATAAGGACCTACAAATTGATTATGGTCAATTACGATTGTGAGGCACTATGTTGCTTGGGTGGCACAAATCGAGTGGCAGTTGTTGAGTGAATGATTGGCAACACTTCATATACCATTACAAAGTACGTGACTCGAAATCAATAACAGGTGTGCCTTAGTTTGACATTATATAATGATTTTGTGTTTGAGAAAATACAAGCAAACATATGGTGTATTAGCAGTATTTCATTTGAAATTTCCCGGGCAACAAGAGGCTTCATTTTACGGACTAGATCAAGAAACCTTCGCTTCGATTTATTGATTTATTTTGCAAAACAATATTCACATAAAACAATCAGTGTTTAGTCAGCTTTAAAGGCGAAAAGACAGTGTCACTGTCAATAGCAATTTGCACTTTTGATTTATGTACGTTTAAAGGTAATGACTTTTTCAATTTCAAACCGGTTTCAAGGATTTCCACTAGTTCACGTAGGGCCTACCTGCAGCTAACCGCCTTAAATCCAGAGAGAGTTTCTTAAGCAAAGTCCAACCCCTTGAAACAGTGTCTAAGGAATTTGAGAGACTCAGAGAGTCACCAAGAAAGACTTGGTTTCAACCAAGTTACATCTATTGGTATTGAACCTGGTGAACATCTAATTCCACCTGGAACTAATCCTCATGGGCTGAATGGCGATGTCTCAACAGATTGAGAACCGGAATCGGCTGATCTAAGGTTTCCTGGTAGAATTGGTGCTACCTGGAAGCATAAACAGGAACGCTACCTGTGGTTGTGGAACAGCACCACAGACAATGGAACATCTCTTGGTCTGCCGACTGTTGGAGCAACAATGCACAGACAAGCCCCATGCGGAATTCAGTGAAGCAGCCAGACGTTGTACCCATCTCTGGTTAGATTATATTCGAGAACCACTGTGTTTGGACACGATAAGAAGAAGACTAGTACTAGTTTTGAGTGAATCTTTGATCGCCTCATTAAAGAAACCAATTGTAGCACTCCTGTAAAAGCATCCCTACATGAGTTAGGACTTTAACACTCCTTTTTTGTGCATGACCTCTCATGCAAATATTTACTTTGAAAGACTTTTTTTTTAAAGTTGGGTAGCATTTAATCTTTTTTGAGAATGCGAAGATAGGACTACTATTCACACAGGAGGCGAGTATAGTGTGTGTATTATTGTCGCTTGTTAGTTGACATCCAATGGGTTTTTTGGTTCAAATGATTAGATTGAAGCTACTGGTGTAGGAATCGTCAAGCGTCCGATCTATGTTAATCCAAAATTCACAATTGCTATTATGTATCCAGGATGATACCAGTTATGCTAACCTACTATGTAAAATAATTACATCTTTGGACCTTATCATTCTCAAATCAAAGACATTCATTTAAAAAAAAATCAATTTTGTAACTTTCAAAATTAATATTTTCATATCAGACAGAATCCACACATCAGGAGCAATGATGCATGCCTCGTGTAGATACGAGACAATTGTGTCAAAAGAGAGTGTGTTTTGGATGTGACACATTTCCTACTTGAAACGAGAGTAACCATAGTGTTTATTCTGCAATCGTATGCCATTATAACAATCATGAAAGTAAACGTGGATTTGACATTGCAGTATACAGCATTGAAGGCGTGATTGAAGGTATTCATTTCTGCAGAACACGTAACACAGAAAATCTTAATTTTAGCTAGTAATTATTGACTTTAACTTGCCTGTGCAAACATGTAACTTATAAAAGTAGAAACGAATTTATTTGTATTTTCCCTCTACTTATTAAATCAGGAAATTACTTTCATCCAGTAGGTGTAATTATGTTATGCTCTTTATTATGTAAGTGATTGGTGGTATGGTGCATGTATTAAAACATGCCCTGATTTCAAGATAAAGATAATAATAATACTTGTATTTTATAACAAATGTGTAGTTAAAATATATAGCGTGTGAGTGAATGTCGGAAGTAAAAAGGGTGAAATAAATACAGATTGAAAATCGAATAAAATTCAAAATTAAGGTGTGATTGAGGAGCATTGATTTTTCGCCAGTATAGAAAGTGAGAGGAGAGAAAAAAGAGAGGAAGGAAGAGAAGGAGGAAAAGAGCAAGGTGAGTAAGATCTAAATCTGAATCTGTCATGTCGGTAGCAATCCTTCTTATGAGGCAACTTGGTGGACGTGACTCCAGGTGGAATAAATTAATAATTTATTCGAAAAAAAATCGCCGCCCTCAGCGACGAAAAAAAAAAAAAAAAAGAAAACAGTCTTGAAGTATTGAAACCTTCATGCGGCGGTCCTGTTAATGTCACATCACCTGTTGTGGCTAACTGATTCAACAATTAAAGTCCAAATCTCGTGTTTATAGCACCACAGTTAACATCTTGAAGACCCACCCTCAACTTTAGGCAGCTGAGCTACTCACAGAGGAAGGGTGAGATCATTATATACCACCATTTTCATGAATGACAGTCAAATGACAAGAAATTCATAACTTCTAATCCTCTAATTGTCAAATTGTGTACCTTTCTTCATGTATTCGTGCACAAGCTAAAGTGAATTTTTTCAATTAGCAATTCTAGGACATAATCTGTGCTCATGCAAATTTGTGGCAAATATGCATGAAAAAGAGGCTCTCATTAAACAATAAGGTAATTGGTACGATAACTCCAACTCCGCCAATATTGGAGTAAGGCAATACAAAGCAATGATTTCTTTTTCAATTTTATCACCAAAACATCCTCTCTGTTTATCCTCTATTATTGATACCATTTTTTAAACCATATTTTTCACTACAGAAAACATTGCTTGTGATACCTATCATCCAGAGAATGCATTCCAGATACGGTTTCTCAATTTCGACAATTTCATTCTTACTCTCGTAAAATCAAAGATTGAAAAATCAATCTAAAAGATTTAGTTGAGGGAAAAGTCTAAAATTTGATTGAAAATGCAATGGAATTTGGTTTGAATTTTCGAACTTTAAGACTGATATCTCAATCTTAACTTGGACTTTTCCCTCACCTCTGCACACCTCAATCGTTCCCATTTAAGAAGTATTCCAGATTTAGGAACTCAGTAAACCCGGCGGCTAAAAGTACTTTGGGCCACAGGTTTGTTTTTTCGTAGACAAGCTTGTAAACTTAAATTGAGTAAACAGTGGCTAGAGTGCATTCCCTGGAATTTGGTCATTGTTTTTTTCTAAAACGTATACTTTGTGACTTGACTGCCTCCTTAATGATTTTATTGGGGTGACTACTAGAGGTTACCCAATACCATATAACAGACACCTTAGCCTATTAACTCAATATGACACGACTTTATGTGTCGCGTCCTTAAACAGGATACTTTATAGCTCTTTATCGCGCATGCTTATCTCATTTTACCCAGGTGTAAATGGTCGCATTGTACGTCAAAGTTTCACGTAAAAATTAGTCCAAGATAGCAAAACACCCGGAAATAAATAAGCCATAGCTGAATTTTCAGGATAGATTCCTAATGATGTGCGAAGCAACATATCAAAAGTCCCAAGTTTCCTCCTTGAGCTAACGAGGAATAAGGGGTTAAAGTTTGTATAGGGGGCCAAATTTTAAAAATGTTCTAATTGTCTTCAAATGTATACCATCGTTTGTGTCGTGTCATAAGGATTAAAAAGAGGTATAGTTTGCCCTATCTACGGTTTATGGTTAATCACCTATGGAAATATCGGTTCAAGGTCATACTGGGGATAAAGGTACTCCGATTCTTTTGAAAAGGGTGTCTATGTGATCGTCTCGTTGTGTATAAACTGAAAATGTACAATTAAACAGTGCAAAAAAATTCCTTGCATAGTTATAGGGCTCATTATGACAGATTACTACAGGGTCTACGGAATGTCACAAGCCGCTGCCCTATAAGGTCGATCATATTTAAAAGATGTAGATGGAGGGAATGACTTTATTTTCACCTTAATATGACCATACAACATGTAAAAGTGATTTGGATTTAGTTTCATTAAAATCGGATTGTTTTAAAAATTTTATCCCACGATGACCTTGAACATTTTTCGGCCTGTATCCTAAATCAAAAGTTAGGCAAAATAAACCAACCTTTTCTTAATTAGTGATTAAGAACATAAATACTCAATTGAATCATTTTTAAATTTGTTTACCCCTGTATTAACCTGACCACTTATTCTTCAATTAGCACAAAGGGGACTCTTGGGGACTTTTGGTATGTTGTCTCCAAACACTATGAGAAACACATCCTGAAAAAAATCAGCCATGGCTTATTTATTTCCGCTTTCTGGCTACACAGATCCTAAAGTTCCTGGACTAAATGTGATATATCCAAGTGGTTTTCATCATGTGGAAAATAATGTGGTAGTCACTATATGGTGCTTTTCTGCCTTTTCCACCATTCTGCTTTTCTGCTATTCTGCTTTTCTGCTCATTCTGCTTTTCTGCCTTTTCCACCAACCGTTCACTAGTTTCATTCACCTGTGTATTTAGAAAATACACCCCCTGGTTTTTTGGGTATGATGTATAATACCCAGATCACACAAGGTCAGTTCGTGTCAATACATGTACGAATACAACGCACTGAACTGTGTCCTTAGTGGATGAGCACATTGCAACTCATAGTGAGTGACAGTGATATGAATATTAAGCGATCTGAGACTCATTGTATAAGGCGCTACATAAATGTCTATATTTATTGTATTTACAGTTAATATCGCCAGAAAGAATATTTGATATATTCTTAGGAAAAAACAAAATTTGGGCGCAATGCACTTCGAAAATCACTTCTAGTCCAAAATACAGCTGCCAACACGAGTTTATAATATTATCACCAGTCGTATTCTAGCTTATTCTGCGATATTAGAGATGATATATTGTGATGAAACCATAGTAACAACGGGTTGTAACAAGCAAGGAAAAAGGATCGAACTCCTCTCTTTGAAGATGTTGTAGTACATACCCTTGTATATTTGAGTGGGGATTTTCTACAGAATATTGCAGGCTCTATTTTCCCCTCATGTAGTTATCAAAAAATGTGGTTCACGTTTTTGTTTGCAGCCATCTTGGTATATTTGCAGGGGCAAAGTTTGTACAGGCTGTTAAAAAATAAAACTAGTCTAATTGTTTTGAAACCTATACCATCCCATTCATCTAGTCAGAAGGATAAATAAAAAGTATAGTTTTCCCACTCTACAACATTTAGTTTAAGTATCATAAGTTAAAACAGTTCAAGGTCATCCTGAGAATCTCATTTAGAGTCCTCTAATCCAATATTAATTGTCTGTTCATATCATAACAGAAAATATATATTTGCTCTACATTATACATTTCAATATGTAGCATATAAGCAATGTAAACCATTGTTACATTTTACCTCTTCTTGTGTGACCAAATCATGAAAGGGTTTAAGCACTATGTCTTCTTACGTTATGTGACTAAATGGAAAATTTGAAACCATTTTGAAAAGATTCTGATAATTCTGAAAGATCTATGACCTTTTTACCATTTACCTATAACCGACAGATAGGGTACACTATACCTTTCTTTAAATAAATTGTTTGCAACAATTTTAGCGCAATTTTGGTCAGGTCAGGGTTTCTTTGCGGGCCGCTACTGGTATCTGGTAACCAGTACTATCTGTTCTAGGGCTGAGTTGTCGGCGGATAAACCGTCAACCCCATCGGATTTTCTGATGTAGGAGGTAAGATGGTACCCTGGTAGAATGAAAAAGACGATCTACCTCAAGGGCGTCAGCTTTGGAGAGTCATGGCGGCACCAGCCACAGCTGCCTGCTATGGTGGGCGTTGTGTTGACCAAAGGCTAGGCCACCGCCAGAAAACTGTGGATTGACTCTAGGAGGAAGGGCATCGGTCAATTATCTTTTCTCCATTAAAATCCTCACACAGCAGTATGCTGTGATGGTGAGTGGTGTATCCGGCCCCCTCGTTAAGGGGAACAAAAAACGGATAATTTTTTTAAAACTTTGGAAGAACATAAACAACATAACAAGCTGGCACTGGCACATTGCACAAATTGAAATGTCTTCATTTGCTCTTAAAGGCTGACTCAGATTTCCAGAGGAGGGCGCCCTCAATTTTCAAACAAATTGTGTTTTTTGCATGTACATAATGCCTGTCCATATACTAATCACTGTGTGAAATAGCTAAGCTCAAATCAGAGTCCTTCATATAGAAAATCACAACTTTGTTATAAAATTCCGGATCCGGAAATTTTGTTATACATAGTATCCTATGGCACTGTTATACTACACATAAATGTTTACTGCATCAAAACGAAAAATCCAATTCATCTCAAACTTTGGAATTGAGCATTTTAGGTGACTATTTAATTAATACACGAAAAAGTTATATTTCAAAATCTCTGAGTCAGCCATTGGAAGAATAGAGATACATATTACACGTAAAAATAGCATACTCAAAAACAGATAGGGAAGTTAATAAGTGGTTAAAGACATCCAGGTAATTTGTATCTAACTTTTAAGTTTTCCATAACGTTGAATCAACAAATGTTGTATATTACTAAATATCATAGACTCGTACTCGTTGATATTAAAACCACAAAGGTCACAGACCGTGTCCACAGAGTGCATGCGTGAGAAATAATGCATACGGCAATCGTTTTCTTGTGTTATAACGACGTAACGCCTTCCGTCGTCTTCTGAATTAATGTCGCCGTCAATTAATATACAAAATATCCGTTCTGTTTAACCCATTAAGGACGCTGATTTGGTCTTATCGGCTACTACAAGGTGTCTCAGAAAGAATTTCACCCTAACTATTGGTTACCATACTTCAAAAGTGAGTATCACATTTGATAAAATTAAAACGAATCTTAAACCACAATTAATTTCAAGATTTTCATGTAAACATCACTCATATTCCTGTTCAGGTATTTTTGAAGAAATAGCGATTATGTAACACATGTCAATGGACACTTCCTTCCAGTTTGTAATAAAGTGATTCAGTTCAGAACAGGCGAGAATAATCAATACTTCTTTCATTCGTTTCATTTTATTTCTTTAAAACAAATATTTTTTAATTTTTTTATTTATTTTGCAAAACCAGGTAAAACAATTTTGCACATACATTACAAAAGTTTACAAACCTTTTCCTCAATTCTTCACTTATAAATAAAAATTAAGTCACAGAAGGTTATTCTGCGTTGGGTAGTCTGCTGCTTGAGAGAATCCTCCTTTGCATTCTTTAGGGAAAGAATTCCGGTCTAAGGAGGTAATCCTGTTAGAAGCTTTGATCTGTGGATGGTGGCACATTGTTACGGGGTCTTCTCCAACTTTGTCTTGGATTTAGACGAAGACTCCGTCGGATGGCTGCAATGATCTTAAAAGTTCGGGCGGTTTTCTGCCTTCCACAGCGACACTTTTCAAATTTTGACTGTACCCGTTTCACGGTATTTCAAGTTGTCGTCTTGACAATGAGGATTTCTGTGGAATCTTAATCTTAATTTCTGCCTGACCAGGAGAATATACCAGTTTCGGGCATATCTGAAAACCACAAACGCCCTTTGTATGGGCGACAAATGTTCACCAACCACCTTGTCTCGTGCTAGTACTTCATATAGCACGAATTTAGATTATTTAAAACGCGGGAATTTTGATTTACACTCAAATCATCCTTTATTATTTAAATGTAGGATCCACCATCTTATTGGAATAAGATGTATATTTGAATTAAAAATTGGTGTGAATAATTTAATGTTCAGTTTATCCACTGTTATAGTATTGATTAAACTTCTGAATTCATTTTATGCAGTGCCACCCAATAGTTCAACTAACATATTTCACATTTTCTACAGTTTTTATTGGTGTTGTTTTCTAATAAAGATGATCAGTCTGTTATTTATCAGGTTTTGTTCTATTGGTTGGTGGGTGTTATGAATTGTTCACGGTAAGGGTTTAGTACATAATTAAACGAACAAAATGGCACTGAACTCACAAACTACTAAACAAGGCCGATTCTTTGGTAAAATGAAAAGAAGACAGCTTGCATAGATAAACGAGGACTCAGCGGTAGTTAACATCAATCTGCATTATTGTGAGCAAACTTGGAGGGACACAGTGTCCATTGACATGTGTACATAATCGCTTATTTCTTCAAAACTACTGAACCGAATGAGTGATGTTTAGATTAAGATGTTAAAAGTAATTTTGGTTAAGATTCAGTTTGAACATTTCTCAAATGTGATACTGACTTCTGAAGTTTTGGTCACCTCCTATAATTAGGGTGTAATTCTTTCTGAGGACACACTGTATATATAAAAGCTTTCAGCCATGCAACAAATTCGCTTTGAAAAATCTTGAGCGGCGCATATTTTTTTAAAGTGCCAGTGTCTCTTAAGCCTACTTAATATTTTCCCGTACAAAATCATGCCCCATGCAATAATCCCCGATGGGCTCCTAAAAATGTAAACCACAGTTTGATAAATATATGCTCATTAAGTGAAAAAAAAAAATAGTTTTTCAAGATTATGACCCAAAAAAATTTCACTCAACAAACTATTGAGACACCAAACATACAATAATGAACTTTCACCCCCAGTTTTTCTGACAATTAGTGTTCAGTCCAACCCCTCGGTTGTGAAACGATCTGGTTTTGCTCATGATTTCTTGTTTTCACAGAAAATCAGTGTGATTAGAAACCCAAATCACTCACCAAATTCCCACCTCTATATTACCTCCTCTTACAGTTCAATGTTTAATAGAGTTTGATTTTATCGGTACTTGGTAAAACACATGGTAAACGTGGGCGCATGGTTGTTGAGGTATCTAAACCATTTAAACAACCAGGTCTCCTTATTGTGAAATTGTATTTATATTGTATTACTATAAGATCGAGCGCGTTGGGGGCTTGCCTGTGGCGCAAATTTACCAAAAGATTCCAGGTTCGAATTCCGTTTGGGGTCACTTATTGGGATTTATTTGGGCACTCAATTCTGGATTTAATCTGTTTACTAGATATTGATTAAATACAGAATACCGCTTTCTTCCATGATTCACTTGAATGGTGCAAATGAATCATGAAAGCATACGTCCTTCGGGGGGGGGGACGTTAAGCAGTCGTGGGTCCCGGTACAGAGAGTCACAACTGTATATGTTCATCGCAGCCAGTGTCGAAAAGGTGTAGGTGAAAACACTGACTGTTCCCAATCCACCCCAGTCTCAAAAAGGCGGGTCATGTCCCCAGGAGCGTCTGTATCGTAGATACACGCGGGCCCCGGATCAGATTAATAGTTGAATAAATCCTGGCACCACCACAAATCCATTACCAATGACTTGTGGATACGTAAGAAGAAGACTATAATGACCCAAGTACATCAGATTTTACTTTAAAACAAGAGAGTGACTAGCCCGACTGTGCTTGCGGAGGTCTTATTTCAATGGTGTGATTTATATAGGTTATGCACACTATTGTGGTTTGTATAAGCAATGCCACAAAGTATTGTGGCTGCCATCAATGTATTGTTTTGCCATGTACTGCCCTTAATGTAATGTTTTGTCAAGGGAAAATTGTGCACTTATGTACTTGGGTATCTTTGTCATTTTATGTACATGTGCAATGTATTTTGCATATAAATTGCAAGTAATTCAAATATTATTATAAAGAAAAATCAATTCAATCACCTGACTCGACAGGCGCATATAGTAAATTATTTCACAATAATTGAATTGTAGCATACAATCCTATATAAACACAACACAAGAGTAAGTCCCCCTCTAAACAACCGCTTCTTATTTCTTATGTAGGATGTTTGTTAAAGTCAGACCAGTTAATAATATTTCCATGATAGTTAGGTAGCTCTTGTATGAAAATTAGAGACATCCGTTACTCAACGGTTGACTGAACACAGACTCAAGACCAAAAGAGGCATTTTCAAAACTCATTACTTCAGTTGATTGACAACGCTTACTTAAAAGTTGAGTACTGTTCAGTAATGTGCGTACCCCACACTCATCAAATAGCCTTTTGACATTGGTAACACGTGGTATTGATGAGTCTGGTCAGACGGTGCTGAGTGACAGCAGCCCATATTCCTCCTGTAAGAGAGTGCGTTAATCTGCCTTTCTTTGCATATGGATTGGCGTTGTCATCCATGAAGACAAAGGCATTACAATAGGCAGCAGTATACGGTACAACATGTGGATGAAGAATTCCACGACATATCAGTCAGCATCATTGAAATTTCTGAATAAGTACCATCAGAAAATAATGTCAAAGTTCACTAAAAGTTTGTTGGATACACTATTACTGAACAGTAACTCTTTGTCAATCAACTGAAGTAAATTATATCACTTTGGTGACCTTTTGAAAATGCCACCTTTGTCTTTGATCTGCGCTCAGTCAGCCACGAAATTGACTCTAATTTTCACACAGCAGTTACCTACCAATCATTGAAGTATTATTAATTAACCATGACTTTGACTAAGAAATTAGGAGCGGTTGTTTAGAGGGGGACTTATTTTTTGTGTTGTGTTTTTTCTTGTTTCGCTCCACGATCCAATATACATTCCCCTGTTCATTATTTTGTTTCCGGAGTTTTGTTATGGCTTGTTCATTTGATACACAAGATTATGGAATCTCGACAGGATTACATCCAGAAAGGTCTACAGCCTCCACCATTCTTGTCTGTGAAACCGTATCGCCATCAATACTAAGCTGATTTTCGACACTTTCAACACGATTTCTCCACCTTTTACATCTTAAAACCTTCCCTGACAGCATCATAAACATGAAACGAAAGTCGCGATTTCGAAATCCATAAATAATCCAATTTATTGCCGAATTACTGAATGCTACCTTGTAAAACACAAGTTCATAGAGCAAAAGTTTATGTGTCTCTTTAAAGAAATGTCTATAACTGTAATTGCTGAAGCTGGGCTCCACGCTAAAATGAAAGATCCAAGTATAAGAGCTACAGTTTTGGCAGCCTTTAGGTCTCGTTTTAGGGTGGAACGTCGTTGGTTTTGTGCCCCAGTTGTATTGATTTTATTGTTGTTTGGATTCGCGACTCTAGCGGCAGAATCAACCACTGCAATGTGCCTCCTCGCCTTTAATGCCACTCTAAACATTACGAAATACATATATCCCATGCTATTCATGGGCATAATTACAGCGAGTACTATGACTGTGATCCGAATACTTAGAGCTTGTACATACAAAAGATCGCAGTAAGGTGAGTTATATTCATCCAGCCAATTCCACCAATAATTGGCGCTAAACCGAAGAAAGTGGCTACAAGCCATGCGAAAGTTAAATAACCAATCACACGTCTTGGGCCCTCTTTCTAATATCTAAACGGCTTTGTGATGGCCAAGTAGCGGTCATATGCGATAACTGTCAAATGCATTGTAGAACACAGACATTGCCATTATCATAGAACTGCCCATTAAACATATCCATGATGTTACATGGTAAAATCCTAACGCCATCACCGCATCAAGCTGGTCTACAACCGATTCCGAGAATAAATCTGCAGCCGGCCAGACTTGCGACAAATACATACGTCGGAGTCTGAAGTCGACGACATAAGACGACAGAAAGAATGACTAATATATTACCAATTGTTATTACCGAAAAACAATACGATATCGATGCCGATAAAAAGATATTGTATCCAAGGCGGAAGAAATTCTCTTGTGCCATTAACACGCCTCTTTACCATGATTTCTTTCACCAGGTGTCATCCTATAATTCCAAAAGGCATCGAAGCATTCAATACAACTAGCGTGGGTTACGTTACATTACCGTCCTACTTTAATTCAATAACTAAAAGCCAGCAAGAGAACATACCCGGTGTTAATTGCACGTGACTTCAACAAAACAAGAAGTCAGTTATCGGAACGTCGTATAAATACATTCCTGGTGTAGAGGAAATATCGTTGGTCATTCTATTAAAGGGCAACAGGCCTTATAGCGCTGAAGCACCGACCAGTTTAGGAGCGTGGTAGCGGGGCCGGAATAATAACATTTGTCATCATAGCTAAAATTGACCGTAGGGATATGGAGTACATGAAAACAGGTGATGACAAAATTAAAAGTGGTGGCAATTTTCATACGACGCTATTTTCCAAAATGGGGGGGGGGCATATCGTAAAGGCAAAAACACCTAAAAAGAAAATTTTGGTGTTAAAAATGTTTTTTCTTGGTCAAGGAGTTCAAAACTACTATTCCCAAAACATCAAATGTTGCATGTGCCGATATTTTCCAAGATGGCTGACATTTTATTGATACAAACCTTACATCTCTTATTATATATCCTATGAAGATGATTGTGATGTCAAATTAAAGATTTTCTGGGTCAAGGAGTTCAATAAAACTATTTTACAAAACTGTCATTATAATTACTACAAGATGGTCATCATATAAAAGACAAAATCCCTTATACCTCACTATACAGCACCTTGGGTGAGGATTTAGGTGACAAAGTATATATGTTTTTTAGGTCAAGGATTTCATCAGCAATATTCTCATATTGAGTCATATTATTCATGGACCACCAATGTGACACACAAAATTCCCCTTTATTGTTATGACCTTTACTGAGGTATTTGGCACATTTTCCTAAAAGTTTCATTTTCAATGTTTAAAATTGTGTTTCTAAGTTTACAGCCGATTGCACCGATTATTTTAAAGAGACACCAGGACATTTCCTTTGCCCACTGTGCCACCAATAGTTTTTAAAACCTTTTCATTTTTAAAATGTTTTTCAATGTATTAACGAAGTGAGTAAGTCGAAAATAAAAAGGATGATTAATATTTGTGCACGATAGAAAGCCAAGACGTCCAAAAACCAGATGGAGAGACGAAATGACAAAACAACTTGGTCCAATTTGGACAAGAATGGCTAAAGATAGAGATTTGTGAAAACATTCTAGGGAGGGGTTCCTCCATCGAAGAGTGATCTAAGCCCTGGATATGGATATGGATATGGAAGTGTTCTACAAACGATCAAATGCAAATTTAGGGACATTTGTATCCACAGAAAATAATCCTTCTGTCCCTTTAAGGAGGGAACCTAGGTAATCTTGTGTAATACACTATTTTGTAGGACTTACAATTACGTGTAATATACTTTGAAATATGTTTTACAATGACGTGGACACTAAATATGAGACTTGTAATGACGAGTAACACCCTTAATGTAGCAATTACAATGAGGTGCAATACATTATTATGTAAGACTTAAAATGATGTGTAATACACTATAATTCAGGCCTTACAATGACGAATAATACACTATAAATTAGCCCTTACAATGAAGTATAACACACTATCGGCCCTTTCATGGCAAAAGGGCGTAACTCGAGTTACGCCACGCCCTTTTGCCTTGAAAGGGTCATCCTGCAAAAACAATGCATTATGGGATGCATTTTTCTTTTTGAATGTTGAGCCTAAATAATGCTAAAATATTTTTTTAAATAAGTATCCCATAGGATAGTGCATTGTTTTTGCACGATGACCCTTTCAAGGCACAAGGGCGTAACTCGAATTACGCCCTTTTGCTATGAAATGGCCGCTATGTAATAGGCCTTATGAGATAACAATTTCAACTGCAAAGGTGACAAATCAGACATGTTAAAAATTTAATTTTCATACCTTCCAAGTTGACAAAGTATGCCTTTAACCCTGTGTAAGAGGTCATCTTTTGTTCAGAGATATTAACAAAATGTTATTTGACAATTGCGATATTTACATTTCGCAATCATACTATCGAGTCATATTTAGGCCATACAATTGTTTTAGTTTCTAAAGATAGTTTTGATAACTGGTATTTCCCGTAGAGAATTAAAGGTTATTTAAGTATAAATTTCCACATGATATATTAAAAGTGAATTTGAATTCGTTCTAGTACTGATGATGATATTCGTCAATTTCCCCCAAAATGATGAACTCCTGTAGAAAGAATTTCAAATCATCAGTTTCGATTTGAAGCGAGAGAGAGAGAAGGGGTAATAATGCAAAAACATAACACTTGCAATGCTATTTATTTAGGTCAAACGTTACATTGCCAGTTACTCTGTTTATCATTTTAGCAACTGGTTTTATTCTTTCTTTGGGCTATTATGGCTGTCCCATGAGTCTTTCTGTCGTGGGAACTCGTCAAACATGTCAAAACCTTGAATGACTTGGTGGATTTTTTTTACAGTTATTACTAAGCAGTTAATAGAACATACTTTCTAAATAGTTTGCATAAAATATGACTTATTATGCAGTTATTTGCATAATATGTATGTATTGTCTACATTGTGTGTTCAAAAAAGGAAACCGAACTTTTCGTGCATTATTCTTTGACATGTTGATTGTTTTGCACAAATGAGTATCTGTCGTTCAATATCTAGTGTGTCCTCTTTCATATAGCACCAGCAAGTAACTGCAGGTGGTTCCATAAAGAATATACCTGCAAAGGCTTTGCATCAGATTTTTTGGATATATCTGTCTCTGTGTCTTTTAGGACGGTTTTCTTCAAAGGAATACCTCCAGATGATCAATGAGGAAATTGGTCAAAAGTTTCAGGAACTCTTCTCACAACATAAACGTGAAGCGTTCAGCTCATCAGCGAATAATATTGTCAGTTCAGACTAAAGCAAAACATGTATAATTGCTCTGAACCATGATATTTAAGTGGCCAACAAGGTCTCCGGACCTCACGTCTTGTAATTTTTATCAGCCTGGCTTAGAAAGCAAGGCTGATACTTTATCGAAGTAACCTCTCTGTTGAGGTGACTTTAAAAAGAAAGAAATTTCCTTATGCAAAGCTTTTCCCGTCAGTTTTTTTTTCAGAATTTCTCTCTTACACCAACAGGGGGCGCCACAAACATAAACAAACGTCACATCATCTATACAGCGAAACCTTTGAAATGGTAGCTTGTACTTTCACAGTGTAACAAATCCTTTGGAATTCTCAGCAAATGTCTCATCTTTGGAGTAATCCATGTGTTCGTTGTCATCAACATTACAGCAGCAAGCCATTACGATCACTGCAGTTCGAAGGAAAGATTTTCGTGGGCTTTTTTCATCCATGTTATGCCTAGAATCTGGGTGATCTTATCTCTCCATCTACACTTTTTGTTTCTCTTATGTGTTTATTCATTTCAGGTCCCCAATTCTCTTATTATTTTGTCCATCCTAATAAATGTATTCATCAGCACATTTTGTAAATCGTTTGCATGTTACAATGAATAAATTGCAGCAGTTTCCGGGCCATAGGCTAGTATACAGTATTTAATGATCCATGAGGGATCTTGTGAATATATTGGCCCCCGAAGGTGAGATCCAAAGATCCCGACAAGATCATTAAATATTTGTTTTATATATCCTTCATGAATATCTTCTTTCTTTCTGTGCGTCATCTTGGTTAGTGAAGCCGAGGCCCTAAACTAAGCTCAGCTAGGCTAGCCTGCTGTGTAGCCTGTCATGGCTTGACTGGCTTGAGCTTGAACCATCTAAGACCAAGGAAAGTCCTGAGGAAGGTTCACTCCACTTACGATATACAATTCCTTTCTCGGCAAGTAATGACGCTGAATTCCGTACCGTCACTCTGATTTTCCTTACACATCGTTATTATGTCATTTCATGACTCATTACATTGGAAATCACCGCGGGGGATCACCGGCGTGAATTTCCTCTTACAAAACTCCCGAACACTGACCGAGCTACTTAGTTTCTTTATATTCTTACTATCCGTCCATCGATGACATGCGTTAGTTTTTCTTGTACGAGACAAAATCGCTGCGTCGCGAAAGGTTTTCACCGAGTGAAATTAAGCATCATCACTGCGCAATCAATGTTCCATTTAGAGCATACCAATACTAACGTACACATACGTTGAAAATACAAAAAGAGTCTGTGCATTATCGTGCCTAACGTCAACAGTGGTATTGATCACATCAAAAGAACCGATAAGGAACTGTAACACGCGTAAATCGCGACAGAGGGAAATAGGCGACGATTTTCTCTGACGTCAGAGGAAAATAGCCGTCTATTTTTCCCTCTGATCTCTCTTTCGCTCTCTTTCCCGAAAGTTGAACTATTTGGGTCATGTGACTCACTTTTAAAACCATCAATGATATGAATTATTCAATGAGGGATATAATTCTGATACGCTATCTCTCTCAAAAATAAGACTGGGAATCCATATTTTGTTTTATTTCTAGTAAATAAAAAAAACCGAGGGGGGTCCCCTAAAAAGTTACCAGAAAATCATACAATTGAATGACAATACCGAAAACAGATATTGTAAAAATTACTAAATCTCTTTAAAAATAAACGTAAACTAGTGTTTTTAAAATCTAGCATGAAAGTTTCATGTGTTGGGTAAAATCTGGGTAGAATTCAACTTTGTTCTCAACACCAAGAATTTCTCAATACCTGGAATTTTCAGTTGTCATCACTACAACTTTCAAATCAGCGTAGTGACCCGATTCTGAGTTCATGACCTTTTGGACATGTGATTTCAAATCGGGTCGTAGACTCTTGGAAGTTGTAACCGCTCGGCCACCGTCCTTGTTCAGCTAGGCTGGTTTGACCCCTGATGTATATATGGCCTCTTCACCCCCCGTTCAAAGTATCATTGGGCTCCCGGTCAGTATCTTCAATCTTCACCTCTGTAAATCCACGTGATGGCCGGGATTCAATATGGATATGCTGGGAGACCCCTCTGAAGAACCGAACTTGGGCGACGATGCTCTAAAATCTAGTCTTGAGAGAGCGTTCCGTCTCCCCAATGAGACTCTGAACAAGGCCCCCGGTTGGTTTGACCTGACAGGGGATGAGATAACACTAGGCCGGTGATTTTGTTTTCCGTTTTGTCTTTAGGTGCTACTAGAAATTGACGTAGGGTACGAGTAGGTTTAAAGCACACAGCACCCTAATACCATATGAAAGCAAAGTTCTTCTGAGGCTTCAGATACACCTTTAATATAAGGTAACACTCCTTTCCTTACTTTTGTGGTAGAAGTAGCGCTGCAGATTTAGATTTATCCTTTCCAGGTATATCAGCTCTTTAAATGCCCATTGTAGGATACCGTTTATCCAAAGCTTGGAGATTGTTCTTTTTCTTCCCACAGTCCGTTGATCAGTACACAGAATCAGCGCGATGGAACAGAGTTTGTTAGGACCCAACTTTTGTTCAACCGGGTGATTAGAGGGAAACACTCAATACTTGATCCGTATGATTAGGCTTACGGTATCTCTTGATGTCCCGACTCCCTCCTCCTTTGATAACATCAAAGTATCGAGAAAGCTAAAGTCCTATCTCTTCACCCTCTGTAGTGAACTCGATGTCAGGGTCAAGAGCATTGAGGTGGTCCAGTGAACTCCTGGGCAAATTGTTTATTTAAGTTTGGTGTGAGTGTTGTCCACGTAACCCTAAACCACCACACTGTGGATCCGGAGCTGTAGATCGCTAGTTGTTCAAGTGTTCAATGTACAATTACATATACTGGGCGCTGGCGAGCCCATCGCGGCACCATGTATTTGTAAATTAAAAACACACCCATTGGTAGACAAAATAAGTGCAGCGGAGACAAACTTCATAGTAATTTAACAATCTGTCCTGGTGAGAGACGTGTCTGTGTCTATGTGTGTATACTTTGGTCCAACCCTGGCAGCGGAATAAATGTCAAGCGCTTTGTTCAATGGGTACCGATGTCAATAGCCTACGCTGAACAAGGATTGGGGCCGGTAAAGGACAGGTAGGTGTTACCTTATATTAAAGGTGTATCTGAAGCTCCTCAGAGAACTTTGCTTCATATGGTATAGGTTGTGCTTAAACCTACTCGTACCCTACGTCCAATTTCTATAGCACCTAAGGCCAAAACGGAAAACAAGGACTCACCGGACCTGTTTTACCATCGCCCTGTCAAGTCAAACAAACCGGGGGGCCGTGTTCAGAATTCGAAACATTGGGGAGACGAACGCTCATCAGACCGATTTTTAGAGCTCGTCGCCAAGTTCGTTTCTTCAGAGGTCCTCCCCCTATCCATATTGAATCCCCAGGCCATCACGTGGATTTACAAGAGGTGAAGATACTTGACCGGGAGCCAAGATACTTTGAACGAGGGGTGAAGGAGGCCATATACATCAGGGTCAACCAGCCTACGCTGAACAAGGACGGGGGCCGGTACAAACTTCCAAGAGTCTACGACCCGATTTTGAAATCACATGTCCAAAAGGTCATGAACTCAGAATCGGGTCACTCTGCTGATGAAAGTTGTAGTGATGACAACTGAAAATTCCAGGTATGATAATTTCTTTGTGTTGAGAACAAAAGTTGAATTCTACCCAGTGTTTTTAAAATGTTTTGTGTTAGATAGGGACCCGTCTTTACTGAACGTCCTCAACTCTTTGTAACGTGCCCAAAGTATTGACGTATTTAGCTGGGACAAATACACTGCAGGGATTGCAAACTCTGCTATACCACAGTGTTGATGCAAAGTAATGAATTTATTACAAAATTAATTATTCAGAAATGCATGATGAGAAAAAAATCAAGTGGTGTTGAACTAAGAAACCATTGAAATTTAAGACATATCAATAGCTTAAAAAAATAAATTTTGTAATATTTAATGCATTGTTGGTAATTCAGTAGCCGTAGAAGATTCTATAGAGTTGCACATGAGTTTCAAATCCCTCTGGTATTGTCCCAGCGTATACTAGAAGCTTGCAAATTCATTTTAAATAGAAGTCAAGCTATAAATAAAGTGAACTATGAAAGACTACTAGCTAATTTGATTATTGGCTATACCTAGCCTCCTTTGAAAATAAAATTACAGCAACCAATATTTGTCCGTTTTGATGTTTTCATTATAAGGCACGCACACTGCACGTGTTTAATTCACGACAAAAGTATCGTTGAGTTGAATGGCTTCAAGCTAGCAAAAAATAACACTAATAACCCGATCAATTAAATTGTGGCAGTTGGCGCTTCCCTTAAATGCACTATTAAATAAAACCATAAACACCAATATGTTCATATTAATATCCCTGATTGTGGGTACAAGCCTGCTGA
>JAMKCH010009178.1:0-44729 GCA_023653785.1 Ophioderma brevispina
AATTGGGATTTGGCCCGTCCTCCATTGGGCATAGATAATTAAACGCAAAGATAACCTCCAAAATCCCAAAATCGAGTATCGACCATTCGGGGTGTGGCTTTCACCCTTCGATTCGTGATTCTACCCAGAAAAATGAAGAGCGCACCCACCCGACGATTAGATTGATTTTGGCATCACAGACCAGATGATAGCGGCCAAGCCTCATTCCATTTAGCCAACTCAACCAATCTATCAAAGGAAATTACCAGGGCTGGAAATTACGCAATAGGAGGGGATTGTGGGTCGCCATGGGTGGTGTTTCATGTTCCACATACACATCGTCCTCTTCGTCCGTTATTCATACAACAAAAATAAAATAAAAACAAGAAATAACCCTTAAGTGGAGTTGATTCTTTGATCTAAAGGTTTTGGAATAAGAACGTATCCGTGAAACAATACATATAAAAATCAGAATTTTTTCGTCACGATTTCCCTCTTTACGCTGTTTTTAAACCAATGACTACGTCTAAAATTGGGATTTCATGCCCGCCCTCCCCTACCTGATTAACATAATAAATACCGTAAATAGACATAACAGTAACCAAATGCATGTTAATATAATAAAACTAGAATTAACGCGGTTCTCGGCTTTCGAGGTTCCCACAGGGTTTTCTTGTTATTTGGGGACTGGTTAGGGTGGGGGAGGCTGGTAAATTGGGGTTTGCCAGTGGGTTCAGTTGGCGGTGGTGTGATCTTTGCTTCTGTTCAGAACCTATCGGTCGGCTCTGAGCAATTTGATAACTGAGGTTGGCTGAATTTGTATGTTGAATTGAGCAAGACGTTTTTCTGCAAGTTGTTTAGATTGTTTGAATTGGTGTCCAAATATGATTGTAATTCGGTGGTGACATATTCAGGGCCGAACTTTGCATGTTTTTTTAGGTTGATGTTACTGCATCGATCTTTATCTATCTTTCCAATCATTAAATCACTCAGTAGTAGAGATTTGATTGTCTAGGTGTCAAAATGGTGATGTCACAAGGAACAGTGATCAACAAGGTGCAGGAGAAGAGACTGGTGCACGTAAAAGAAGGTCTGTGTGGCTAGCTAGCGGAGTGTGAGTGGCTTCCGGCGACTCCGGAAATCTCAGTGGACTGAGCTGTGAACCCAGTAAAGCTGGTAGGGATGTTGTTCCCGATGCAGATGTCACTTGGAAAAAAAAAAAAATCTGTGATGGTAAGAGAATTCTACAGTGGGTGGTGTAGCTGTTTGGTGGTAGACTCTAGTTTGGTCTGATAGGACACGTGCAAAGTTTGTAAGGTGAAAGGATGCCGAATCGAAGCTGTAAGTTTTCTTGACAATCTGTTGGAATATGACGCCGGGTTGTACAATAATGCAATTGTCATTCGCGCACAACATCATTTCGTTTGTTTATTTGATTTTAATGAAATGTATATATTTTATTCATAGTGTTTATTTGTTTTTAGTAATTGTATATGTATTCATTTTATTTTTATTTAGTTTTTATGTGTACCTATTTTATGTCATCTTTTAATTGGTTTATTCAATTTTTTATTGTAACGATTTACTTATAATAATTTTAGTTTGGATTTTAGTTCTATTATAGTTTTCATTTCGATATGTATTTATTCAAAATTTTGTTTTATTGTATTTGTGTTTATTGGTTTTTTTAGTTTATATTTAGTCATCTTATTTAGTTAAGTGGTTAATTATTTAAGTTTATTTTCATTTTAACGATTTATATTATTAATATTTTCGTGTATACGGCTTTGATTTATTAATTTTTAAAATATTTTTATTAATCCCCCCGTTTATTTTAGATTCTACCATTTTGGCTTTTATTTTTTATATTTTGTCGTTTTCTTTATCATTTATTTTGTGTACTGATTTTAAAAACAAAATTATTTTGTTCCATGTTTTATTCATTTATATTTCTATTTCCTTTTTGGGGAAGGCGCTCTATATAAATGGTCTTTTTAGTATATTTTTTAGGTTATTATTTCTTTTATTTTTACCAATTTAGTTTAATGATATTCTAAGACTAGTGTACATGGATTTTACTTGGTTTATTTTTTAAATTATTGGTTATTATATTCTCTCTCTGTTTATTATTATTTTTCGTTTTTTTTTTATTTTTAATTGTACTGATGTTTTCTTTATTTCATTCATGCTATTTTATTCATTTTATTTGTTGTAATTCTTTTGTTATGCTTTAGGCCTAGATGTATGACTTTTGTGATGGTGCATATGGCGAAAAAAAAAAACATCTTGTTACCACCCCAACAATAAAAATTTCTAAAAATAACAAGCAAAGCCATATGCTGCCTCAAAAGCTTCTAAAACCTTGGGTATTCATCCAAGAAAGAAGAAACTTCCATCATGCCTCTATTAATATCAAAGAAAGCTCTACCATAATCTGTTGGGACCCCATCTCGAATATGGAATAGCGGCTGGGATCCTTACCAAGCAAAGGACATAAACATCCTTTGAAAAAGGTCCAAAGGAGAGACAGCCCGATTCACTACTGGGAATTTCACCCGTGAAGCTAGTGTAACCGAAATGCTTATCCACCCTCGGATGGCTAAGTCTACAAGTGAACGCAGAAAAATTCACAGTTTGTCTCTTAAAATCCAACATGATGAACTTGACATCTCCAAGAACTACCATTTCCACCCAAGACGGACAGGGCAAGAAGAGGACCATAACCAGCAACTCAAAAAATCTACACCACCAATCTTGCACCATTCGCAACTCATTTTTACCACGGAACAATAAAAGACTGGACACTGTTTAACTCAAACAACATTGATCAACAAAACAAGAACCGCATTTCAGTACAGCATTACTATTAGTACATTCTTCTGTGGACCACCACCTCCAGTCAAATTTCCCTTATGGAGTCCTTGAAGGTGTACTACCAAGTACCAAGTACCATAGTATCTTGGTTAATTTCGTCAAAAAGCTCTTCCAGGTAACCCCCGCTATTTCGCTCGACACGTCATAGCCCGGGAAACGAACACAAGCAATGGAGTGTCTAGTCAGAGCACCTGGGGACTTACCCGCATTTATAACGTGTCGTACCCAACTACCCTGCGTTTTTAAAAAACGCCCGAGGGGAAACAACATCACTAATTCCTTTTTTGGCAGCAAACATTTATTTTCCATACACGTATTACGTGATTTTTAACCAAAATCCGCACTCTAGAAAGCGCAATGTTCAGATACTTTAAAGCAGGATAGCTGATCTCGTACTACTTTCAAAATCAGTAAACAACAAAACCCAAACTTCCATTGAAATAAAAGCAAACAAATTTTACAAAAAACACCGTTTTTTACCTCAAAAAAACTCAACTAAAGGAATTCACGAACCAATTTCTAGGGGGAAAACACCAACACGCAGTACTTGGCACCGTACCATTTTCACCGGCCGAAATCGTGCGACATTTACGGACATCCGCGCACAAAAATCACGGCCCCAAAATGGCCGAGTAAAAGTTTTTTAAGTACAAGTAATTACTGTCGCTACGCGACCGATTAAAAAGCCATAAGGCCACTTGGTGTTACACACCAATGTGAACTCTCGCAAGGCCTTGGTGTAAATAAATCAGTTGGGTGATGTGGATGAAACTGAATTTCTGATAAAAGCCCATTATAGGCGGCGCGGCGCGCTGGTTGCGGCCAAGAAATCCCAATTTTACCACGTCGTGGTTTACACGGTAAAAGCGAATCTTGACGAAAAATTGAGGTGATGCAGTTTTTTGATATGTATAAGAAACATGATTATTTTATATATTCCAAACAATCCCAGGGTTATTTCTAGAGGGCATACACAACCGCGATAATTGACTAAATATCATCGAGTGGGCAGGCAAACTAGTGAATTTCTGATTTTTTTAAATGTATGAATTAACGGAACAGGCCCTTGACCGAACACATTCTAAGCGCCCCTACTCGGTGTTGTCGCTCTTTATTATCATGGCTGTTCTGTACTGTTTGGTGAGTTGCTATATTGTGTTGAACGACCGACACCAGTACGAATCCTGTTCAAAGGTGACCCATTCCTAAGTGGGAGAAGGTTGCTACCAGGTGGTAGTTTGTCATAGGTGTGATATTGAATTGGTGGTCTTGGAGTATCTAGCCAGGCAGGGTTCCATGTCTGTAAAATGTTGAACGTGGGAGAGTTTAGAGTTTAGCAGCGGTCGGGACAGAAAGGTCGACGGAAGCGCAGTCTCTGTCTGGCGAGCTGATGTGATTCTTTGAAAATATTAGCAACAGTGCTTGTTGTCCAACAGAGCCTTATGTCACCAGTTATATGTTTGTGCTGTTCTCTCAGAGAAGTTGCAGATGACGATGAAAAGCAATGGTAGATAGATTAGGATAGAAACTCAGAGGAGTGGGATGAAGGAGCCAGTAATGGTTATCATGGTTCGTTGCGTACTGTGTCCAGCGTCTTTGTGTGAGAGCATAGCACAATGCTGCGGGCGGTATACTCAGTAGCGCTGTATGTAGACCAGAGGCCAGGGCTGTGGTGGTAGGTGCTGGATGTGCTAGCACACAACAAAGATCCTGCAAGCGGCACGGAGGTATTCACGAAAGATACCTTTGCAAATACTGACTGAGCTTGCTGCCGATAAGTACGCTGCCGATCAGTTTCACTCCCAGATAGGTTTGTGCCAGGAATTTATGGCAGTGGCAGTGGCGCTCCATTGAGGTTGATTGAAGCTGGCGACGAGTCTCTTGGTGTTAAGATGGAAGGCAGAAGCGGAGGACTTGGCTCACTTTGGCTTGAGTTCTGCAGGTCTTGAAGATATGATGCAAAGTAGGGCCATATCTGAGGTAAGTGTACTTTCTACTGTCCAGCTTCTGTCCGAAATGCCGAAGAGCAAGGATCGTTCGGCGTATACGCCATCTGATCTAGATGTTGTTTGATATGTTATAAGACAACATGATATTTTCATATTCCAAAACCACCCCAGGGTTATTTCTAGAGAGGCATACCCAACACCGCGATAAATTGACTAAATACATCGAGTTGGGCAGGCACAACTAGTTATTTCTGATTTTTTTAAAAAAAAAAAAAAAAAAAAAAAATCTTAAAACTAAAAAATTACATCGCAAATTTCTAGGGGGTCAAACACCAGCATGACAGTAATTTGTACGTACCATTTTCACCGGCCAAAATTGCCCTACATTTACGGAGATCCGCGAACAAAAAACGGCCCCAAAATGGCCCGAGTAAAAGTAATATACTGTCGCTACGCGACCGATAAAAAGCCATAAGCCACTTGGTGTTAACACACCAATGTGAACTCTCGCACGGCCTTGGTGTACAATAAATCAGTTGGGTGAAACTGAATTTCTGATAAAAGCCCATTATAGGCGGCGCGGCGCGCGGTGGCGGCCAAGAAATCTCAATTTTACACGTCGTTGGTTTACACGTAAAAGCGAAATCTTGACGAAAAATGCTGATTCAGTTTTTTGATATGTTATAAGACAACATGATATTTTCATATTCCAAAACCACCCCAGGGTTATTTCTAGAGAGGCATACCCAACACCGCGATAAATTGACTAAATACATCGAGTTGGGCAGGCACAACTAGTTATTTCTGATTTTTTTAAATGTATGAATAACGGACAGGCCCTTGACCGAACACATCAAAGCGCCTAAATCGGTGTGTGCTCTTTATTATTATGGCTGTACTGTTTTGGTGAGTTGCTATATTGAAAGAGTCTTGGTCGCCATTGTCTGAGCCAATAGACGATTTTGAGGTATAGAGCCACCATGCAGTACCGCAGGAAGTGATTTCCTAAATCCTCGTTCATATCGAAATATTTTCAGCCATTTATATGCCCATTTATATGCCCGTTTATATGCTATCTTTGTCGAAAATAAGTCGCATTGAAATCATATTCATAATTATTGGTCGAATAACCGATTGTTATTTTTTATATATCGAGCAGTATATTACAAATTTATGTATCTGAAAACATCTCAAAATATAATGTCGTCTCAGCCTCGTTCGCAACGTTGTAAAAATGCAGGTGCCTCTCAGATCTCTTATAAGCTCGCGCCCAATAATAATACGTTAATAATGAAATACAAAAGACAATTAAACAGAGTAACTCAGGAAATAAAAAAATGGGCTAATTAGCCCAAACACTTCTTCTTGCGTATGAGGCAGCAGCTAAATGTGTTGAAGTTGGTAGAGTCAGCTCACTGTTGACTGGTTGGGGTTGAGAAGTCTATATCCACCCGGATATCCACCGCCGGACGAGAGGTAGGGTACTCATTGAGAATGTGATCCGCAGTCTGTGATGGAGAGCCACACTGGCTGGCTGGAGATGGTCGTAGCCCCCATCGGTGCATATTGCTGTTGAAACGACCGACACCTGTACGGATCCTGTTCAAGGTGACCCATTCCTTACGTGGAAGGTTGCTACCAGGTGGGAGTTCTGTCATAGGTGTGATATTGAATTGGTCTGGTCCCCCGGTCTGGTCTTGGAGTAGCCAGGCAGTGTTTCATGTCTGTAAAATGTTGAACGTTGGAGAGTTTAGCAGCGTGTCGACAGAAAGGTCGACGAGAGCGCAGTCTCTGTCTGGCGAGCTGATGTGATTCTTGACAATATTATGCAACAGGTGCTTGTTGTCCAACAGAGCCTTATGTTCACCAGTTTATATGTGTGATGTTCTCTCAGAAGAAGTGCAATGCCTGAAAGCACTGGTAGAAACTCAGATGGAGTGGGATGAAGGCAGCCAGTAATGGTTCTCATGGTCTCGTTGAGTACTGTGTCCAGCTTCTTTGTGTGAGAGCTATAGTACCATGCTGGGGCGGTATACTCAGTAGCGCTGTAGACCAGAGCCAGGGCTGTGGTGCGTAGGGTGGATGTGCTAGCACACCAAAAAGATCCTGCAAGGCGGCACAGGAGGTTACTCCTCGAAGATACCTTTGCACATACTGACTCGAGATGCTGCCGATAAGTAAGCTGCCGATCAAGTTTCACTCCCAGATAGGTTTGTGCCAGGATTCTATGGCAGTGGCGCTCCATTGAGGTTGATTTGAAGCTGGCGACGAGTCTCTTTGGTGTTAAGATGGAAGGCAGTAGCGGTGGTCTTGGCTTCACTCTTGGCTTGAGTCTCTGCAGGTCTTGAGATATGCTGCAAGTAGGGCCATATCTGAGGTAAGTGTACTTTCTACTGTCCAGCTTCTGTCCGAATGAAGAAGAGCAAGATCGTCGGCGTAGCCATATTATCTAGATGTTGTTTGAGGTAAATCGCTGATATACAAGATAATTAGACAACATGGGAGCCAGTACTGCTCCTTGTGGGACTCTGTTTCTCAGACGACGCAATCGACTGCTCTGCCCGTCACACAAAGCTAAAGTTTTCAAGCATGTTACATACGAGTTGTACAAGGTGACGATCGGGATGGTCCTGAGAAGCTTGAGTGTCAAACCCTGGTGCCACATGGTGTCATATGCTGCAGTAAGGTCCACCAAGATGACGCCTGCCTTACGTGTCCTCAATATCATTTGTTTTACAATCTGATGGACAGTGCTCCGGCCATGGCGAAATCCTGCTTGTTCATCATGCAGGCCATGTTAGGAGCGTCCGTATCATGGATATACGCGGTCCCGGATCAGCTTACACAGTTGAATAAATCCTGACACCAACACTAGCCATTACCAATGACTTGTGGAGACGCTAAGAAGATAATGCAGATGGGATTCGACGACTGGCTCCAGCCGGGCCAGGGTCAGCCTCTCAAGGAGTTTGAAGGAAACACACAGTAGTGATATTGGGAGGTAGTTCTTGGGGTTGTCAACAAGCTTATTTGGTTTAGGGAGTGCGATGATGGTAGCCCTCCTCCAGATCTTGGGTAAGGACTGGTTGGTGAGGCAACATATGTAGAACTCCTGGAGCCATTCAAGACATTGTGGGCCGCTGTGCATCAGGAACTCCGCTGGTATATCAAACACATCATTAGCAGTCTGTCAGTCCATGGAACAACATACATAAACATACAATTTGGGTTCGTTCGTTCGTTCGTGTAAGTCCAAAACCACGGCGGAAGATCCGTCCTAAACCAGCCGACAGCCTTATCGTCCAGGCCGATCAGGCCCGAGACTCCCCCGGGGACCCGCAGACTCTACAGTCATCCACAATGCGGCCAATAGCCCGTTGGCCCTCTGCAATCGCAGCCCGGCGAAACCCCACACCGAGCCCGCGAAGGAATCGTCCCGCACGGCCAACCCCAGCCCCAAGGTCACAGCCCCCAGGCCCGCCAGGTGATCTCGGATGGACTGTCCACAAACTGCCCCAGGCCCAACATGAGCCATGCCAGACAGATTGGAAGACTGCTACAGGCGTCGCCAAAAGGCAACCATCACTAACAAGTCCTCCCTGCAATCATTCAGACGACAATTCATCTTGTGTGAGTGTAACACTGTGCCTCCCTACTAGTTAGTGCAGCGTATTCAGCAGTTGAGTAGGCCAAGCACCAGTTGATTTATATAAAACGTGTCCGAAAGATGCACTCCATCCGTTCGGCAAGCATTTATTCTAAGAGATTGACACGAGCACTGCGTCTTGGCAACACTGCTTTGTGTGTTGATTGAAAGAGAGTCTTGCGGTCCATTATGACGAAGGTACCTAAAACTTTCGTGGGACACTATAATTAAGGTTCGCCCCTTTTTGCCGCATTCCCGATTTGCAAGGTGAAACAGAGCTGAAAGATCTTTGGGTCCTTGCTAAGTTTCAAGTGACAATCGATGAGAAGCATGGCTTACAGTGAGGGTTAGGGTGCTGTGTTTCATTTTCTGCAACATCACTGTTTCCAAGGCCTCAACGGAATCAGCACTATTCCCAGTGCCGTATCATCTGCGAAGGATTACTGCGAACAATCTCCCTTTTGCATATTTGAGACGTAAATGTTGAAAGACTGGGTGTCAGAAAAGAACCCCCTGTGGGACAAATCTTCGGAGTTTGTTACTTCTAACTTCTACTCTGCATTGCCTTTGATGTCTCCAGGACAAAGGATCTGTCTACTGGATGAGCACATTTTGAACTTGACCAGCTTGCATCATGGAAGAATTTTGATCAGCTTGAGGTAGAGACCTCGATTCCAGACTGTAACATAGGCAGCATTAGATCTAGGAAGGACTTTTCCAAACGTCTGCTTCTCTGGAGGCTGTCCCCGATGGTCATTAACTAGTCCGTGACCAGGCCCGTACGCAGGTTTTATTTGGGGGGGGGGGTTCGGATTTGCGAAGTGGACCTTTTATTTCGACAAACAATTTTTTTTCGGCTCGCTTGCCCGCTGGTTGCCCAATTTTTTTCCAATCGCCTCCAAAAGCCTGAGACCGGGGGGGGGGGGGGGGCAGGAAAGAACATGGGTTCAATTTTATAATCTGGTTGAACTCTATCATCTATTTCAGTTTTCTGTTCTGCCTTTGATAGATGTAGATCATCATCATCTGATTCACAAACTTCATGTGTGGTAGGGTAGTAGGGGTAATCGTCTATCTTGGCGTGATAATTATCTTATGGACACGAAACTGATGGTGACTTTTCCGAGTGGCCTGTGTTCCTCAAGCTTCAGTGGTTGCAAAGGTGACCTTTTTCTTGATAACCAGAGCCATTATAGCCATTTTTCAATATCTGGGAAAGGGAGGCACCACAGCCACGTAACCATTGACTTTTTTACTTCTTGGTTCCTACGAATAATTTTTGAGCTATAATACATTATAGATATAGAGCAGTTACAATCATTGACCCGATAGTAACTTTACCCCTCTTCTGGGTTCGGGGGCCACACGCACAGCGGGTTTCCGGCAGACATTCATATTGCAAAAGTTATATTTTCTCTGAATTTTCCCGTGTTCAGGTATTGGTATCTTTTCGTTTGATCAAAACCTTCTCGGCTGCCTGTCTATAATAGGGCTTTGGGGTTGAGAGAGAACCTGCAGTTGGAGATTGCCAACAATCGTCTTTCACCACTATGGAATATGACAACAGATAAAATAGATTGGCACTTATTTACTCTCCATCTCATTTCTAAGACTTTTTATTTAGCCTCGATACGAGTTTTGCGAAGATATGAAGGACTAAATGAACATGTTAGAAACTTGATTTACCTCATTTGCCCTTCACAATCTTGAATGCTATATACTTGACATAGTTGCGAACATGCGATATGCGTTTTGATTGGTGAATTGAGAATAAACCGAATGATCTGGGGTTGAGCAATCTGCCATTGGTTTTGAATTGGACTGATGCTAGAAAACCAGAGTAAAACAATTAGTATATCGGGTTATAAGGGATGAGTACAGACCCAGGTCAACATCATCGTTTAACCTAACCCTCCTCAGAATAGGGTTTGGTATTGTTATGACGTCTCGTGGAAGTCTAAGGGCAGAATACCTTTCAAACACAAATAAACGAGCCTGTGCACAAGTGTCTGAATTTTTATACATATAAAATTTAAATGAGTGTAATTGATTCAAGAATTTGGTATGTCCCAAAACAACATTACTAAATTACACACAATATTTAAGGATAATACTTATAATCAGTTCTAGTGTCCTATGTTGAAGGCGTCGCAGTTCAACGATGATTATGTCCGCAAGCGAGACTCCAAAAATGACAGTTTGCAATTCACATAAAACTCCTCAGTAATATATTCCATGGGAATCTTCTCAGTCCTGAAGTGACGTGTCCGGCATTTCAAGACGACAAGTTAAATAAGTCCCTCGACGACCCTAATATGCCAACGTAGATCAGTCCAAGATAATCAACACGTTTCTATCGTCACAAATTTGGAATCCTATTTTGATTCCAGCACTTTTGGGCTTCAAACCGACGTATAATAATTACAGCGACTCTGCTCACATGGAATTATAATCCTGGCACTAGTACTTTACAGGTCTGCTCCTCAATCAGAGTAAAACTAGCTAGTAGTTCTAGCAACTTGTTTACTATGATGGCTGGCAAAGAGTCCCTTACCCAAATCTCCATATCTATTGGACTTCTCACAAAGTTCCCAAGTCTTAAAATAGACATATTACATGGACAGCATCATGCATAAACCTAACCTGCACTAGCGACCAATCGTAAGTCACATAAAATTTTGTTTAAAATTAGCCAATTCTTACTTACATCACTTCCCATAATATATTTTAGGGGGGAATCCCCAGAACATGCAAATTTTTTGATCTTAAAGCATAAACAAGTTGACTCAGTTACTAAGTTTATCTTGGAAAGCCCCAGCTTCCATTATTTTTCACTCTATCTACAGTGCATTTGCACAAACCAGCTCTAGGGTATTCCCTATTCTCTTTTACAACATAAACCACGTACCTTTTCCCGTGAGAAATCTGTTTCAAATAAAATTGAGAAATAATTTTAAATCAAATTTTGAGGGTAATATAACAGTAGTTAGTATGGACCTCTACATTAAGGCCGACGCAAGAGTCCCGATGATGTCGCCCTCAATTTTCAAACAATTGTGTTTTTTTTTTGCATGTAACATAAATGATGTCCATATACTAATCACTGTGTGAATAGCTAAGCTCATCGAGTCTTCATATAGAAAATCACATCTTTGTTTTACATTCCGGATCCGGAAAATTTTTGTTATACACGTATCCCTATGGCTCTGTATCTACACATAAATGTTTTATGCTCAAAACGAAAAATCCGATTCATCTCTAACTTTGGGAATTGGGCATTCTAGTGACTATCTTTAGTTCTAGTTGACTATTTTTAATTAATATATTAAAAAATTATATTCTGAAATCTCTCGGAGCAGACTTTAAATGCTTTGTAGTTAGTAACTCTCAAATTGTGGTGTCACTTTTTTCTAGGGCCAATTAAGGTTACACAGGGGTCAACTTTTAAAATGCTTCCATCATGTTGAAAATGTATTCCATATTTCCTCTAGTCAATAAGGAGTCCAAAATAATAATATAGTTGTATCATCTATGACATTGGTTTTGGGAGTTATAGGGCAATAAAAATAAAAAATGGCGAAAATGGTAAAAAGGTTCATTTCTTATTTTTGCCCTAAATTTGCCCATATAGACACAACAGTGTATGGTCCCGACCAAATGTGGAGATGTTTTTGCTGCATACAGCAAATAATATTGAAAAAATATGGATTTCTTCTGAACGACTACTAAACCCAATTTTAATGGAGTAAAATCATAAAAAAAAAAAGTCACCCCGCATATGGGCGTGGTTTACTTCAATTACTGCTCATGTTGACACAAAAAGACAATGATTTAGTGATTTATCTGTATGTCGAAGTGGAACCCGCGCTCTGTTGGGACCACCGATTATCTGGATAGACCGCTATGGGCTAAGGGGTCATTGACCCTTGTTTTAAACCTATAGCGCTACCCTTGGACCGTGTGCAATGTATCTGTGTGAATCTTGGAGATTTTGGCCCCAGAATCATGCTCCAGGGCATAGTATGTTCAACTCGTCTCATAGGGCGGCTATTTCATTATAATGTGGCCGCTTTATGCCGTTAGAAAGTCTGTGGGCGCTCGTCTTTTAATCTTACGGTGCGTGGTTCGAATCCCACTCCAGGACCAAATTTAGTTTATGATGTATTTGTATTTGAGTGAGATTGGAATTCAGAAAAACATCCAGAGTTGTGGATTGAATTAGAAAAATATTGAATAGCTGCCTTATAGATAATAAGACGTGGGCCCATGTCCCGGGAGCATGATTTTCGGGCCAGAGCGCCGACGTGCTCTCTTTTTTCGGGTATTCATCGGAGTCCTCGCTTAGAGTGTTTGTGCTATAACTCCTTGTTTATCATGGGACCTCCACTGCGATTTCCATCTGAATTACGAAGTCTCGCTTAAGGCATTTTTCGGTATTTGTCGGTTTTGGTTTAACTATTAGGCCCAAACATCCTCGCTTAGTGGTATTTTTGAAAGTCCAATTCACGGGGTTGCTTACACAACATTTTTACAATGTGTACTCTGAACTTTGAGCACGGAAGTTGAGTTCTGCTCGAGGGCGTATGAGTCAAGCCCCCCACACTGCACCAGTTTTTGGGAATTTTTTCCTCATTAAGGTCATGTAATCCCACTAAAATCCTATTCCCTTAACCCTAAACCCCCCGACTTTTACACTCATTTTAGCCCCAAAGTTCTTACCCAGGCCCTAAGTCCCTACCTGAGCCATTTTGTAAAACTCCTGTTGGGGGGGGGTTTAGTACTGGTGTACACCAACTTACCACCCCGGTGGATTTTCGTTACTGACCATCCTATTGCTATAAATTTTTGGTACCACAGGAGGAGACTTAGATTTTCTACTTTCAATAAGTAGCTATAGGGGCCGGGGGGTAGTGGAAAAGGGGGTACGGGGATGTGCGGCCGATAGCGGGTTCATTTGGTATATTGATGGGTATGGGGAGAGGGCCTACTTCATGTGTAGCAGAAAAGGGTATAAGTTGTGCATTTCTTTTACGGGTATTATATGTTCAGTGGTATATGATAAAATCCATGCAACCACAAATGTGAAAACTATGTCAAATCATTTTAAAACAGTAATTTTCTTCAGCGTTCTGGGGCTTGCCCAAACCGCTATCTCACATTACATGTTTTTCACATTCCTCCCCAGAGTCCCAGGCTATTTTGTGTAATTTCTCAAATCCTCTATAATATGGGAACAACTCATACCCCAATATTTGGTTCAATACTAGAAAGTGTCTGTGAAGATGTCATTAGTACCGGTATGTAGAGGTAACTTAAGTTAACGAGGCATTTCGTGATCCACAACCTCTTCCCCTCCGACTTCCTAAAAAAGTTGAGATTTTTTATATCATCGGAACCGTTAGCCTTAGTAATCCACATGTACCTAAAATCTGCTGTTTCGGGTCGTATCTGTAAGAATTCACAATTTTGAAACTCTTTTGTTTTTCTGTCATACTATCGACAGAATTACAGCACGTGGCCTATAGGAACCAGTGGGAGATAAGCCAGTCCTCATGACCAAAACCGCAAGATCCGAGATCAACTCAAATTTTGTGCATAAGCTTTTTCTCAGGGGATATCTATACATGAAATAAAACGCTGAGACAATCTACCTATATTAGTCTCATATAAACAGAAGGTCTAAAGACAATGAAATGCACCTTTAATGTCCAGGTCGAGGTCACAGGTATAGAGACAGGGAATTCAATAACTGTTCGCCAATCTGTTTCATTTTTGGGATGTTTCGGGGTTGTTTTCAAACCACTCGGGCATACATCCAACCATAAAGTTGGGGAAACCCCCCCCCCCCGGGCCTAGGGCCTATCCCAACATTCCAATTATGACATCACTATGACGTCATAAGTTGTAAGAAAAAAAACAAGTAGAAAAACTGGATATTTGGCACCAAGAAGGGGGTTTATCAGCCGGGGATCCCCCCTCCACGTACGGTTAGGCTCTGAGCACTTTTTTATCCCAAGTACTGAAAGACACTAGTAGTGATTTGAAAAATATTTTGAAATTGCAGAATAGCTTGAAGTGAAGGATAAGGCCGTAGACGTCTCATAAGTTACCTTTTCCCGCTTAGAATTTTACAGAATAGGAAGACAACGCGTGTTCCAAGAATACGATTCCTCCATTCAATTACGTGTTGTAGTAAGTTCCCGAACTGTACCGTAATGACTAAAATGCTCTGATTCTGTCCTTATTAGGTTCTTCTGGTCTTAAATCATTTGCATGGTTGTTAGGATACTGTACTTGTTCCATACATGCAAAATCTGATTTTTGATGATTTTTTCTATTTGCTGATTTAGCAAATCACTGAATGTGTCTTGAGTATAGGTACATTGCAATTTGTTGCGGATTGGACAAAACGCCCTCCCGAGTTATGCTTTTGAATGAAGTGTAAAGGTAAGTAAAGGTTTTTTCAAAATTGAAGACAAACAAAACTTTTAAAAAAATACATCGGTCCTCAGACCGGTTGTGTTGCCTGCCCGTCGCAGTTTTTGTGAATGATAGCGCATCATGACCTTTGACCTTTGTATGTGACCTTTGAACCCTTATTTAACAATGAGGGTCCCAAGTTGCACCTATGACTCAGTTGGTTCCAATTGAACTTAACTTTTCAAATGAGGTTATATAATTTTTACTTGTCAGCCTATTTTACCACGTGTGACCCTCACATGACCTTTTGCCACCTCATCAACAATAGGGGATGTCAGGGTTGCCTCGTGCCCAAATTTGGTTTAAATCCATCAATATGTGGCTATTACAGGCAATTGTTAACCTCCTTTTTTCACAACCACATCATCAACACCAACACCATCACCAAAAACATCAACAACATACTACAGTGGACAAAGTGATCCCTATGTGTGTCTTCCTGCCTTAAGCCTAAGGCAGGCGAACACAAAACCCCTATTTGAGATTTTAAGAGGTTTCAGCGCCATTCGCTTTTTATACCTGGGTCTATTTTATTAAAAAGCACTATCAGTTATTTGCTAAATCAGAAAACGAAAAATCATGAAAATCAGGTGTTTTTTTATTTGGTTGGTAACAACTATAAGGAGGCCCCGATTTTAAGAATATAAGTTTTCATCTTGATATGGCCTCACTCCAAAACCCATCTGTCAATGTTTTTAGTTGGAAAATATACCTATGAGAGTTCAGAGAATATTCCTTCAACTTTTAATTCTATTTCTGTCAAATTTCATTTTTTTTTGATCTTTCGGGGATCACGAAAAAGTCACTCACTTCACTTCTGCGAAATATAACGGCCCTTCAAGCAGGCCCAGTTTTTTACGGTTTTTGGAGCTTGAGGGCCCAGGTATAAATAAATCAACGTGCAGTTGGCGTTATAAATGATTTAACGGATAATGGTGAGTTTGTATGTTGACAAATTCGGGTAGGTCTCATTAATAGATTTTTTCAATTGAAAGACGTTGATATGAGTTTGAATATCCTAATAGTTGCTTAAATAAGGCTACCGCTGTTCGATTCTCATCACATTGCGGTAGACGAACAAAAAAAAACTGGGGGGGGAACTGTTCCATTACTATGTAATTTTAGAAGTCATGGTTACTGCTGTCATTGGTCAGCATATGGTGTTTGTGCAGGAAGTTTCGAAACCAGCGCACTCAAACACAGTTAACTAGTAGGCTCTCATAATGGGAGAGGAAATTCACCCCGTCTGGGATAGTCAGGCGCCTTGGTCCGGCTATCCCCCATGTGATAGCATTGGTTCAAATGTTCGAGGTGTGGTGCGCATGTGTGAGGAGTGCACTTCGTTCTCAAGATCGCTGAGTGAATTTGTCCCAAATCCATATTTTGTGATCACTTTCCCCTCCCCGTACGGTAAGCTTCTTGAGCACTTTTTATTCCCAAGTACTGAAGTACAGGTACATTGCAATTTATGCATTGCGGGATTGGATCAAAACGCCCTCCGAGTTCTGCTTTTGAATGAGTGTATAAAAGGTAAGTAAAGAGGTTGTTTTAAAATTGAAGACAAACAAAACTTTTAAAAAAATACATCGGTCCTCAGACCGCTTGTGTCGCCTGCCGTCGCAGTTTGTGAATGATAGGCCTCACATGACCTTTGACCTTGGTATGTGACCTTTGACCTTATTAACAAATGAGGGATCCCAAGTTGCACCTATGACTCAAGTTTGGTTCCAATTGAACTTCAACTTTTCAAATGAGGTTATATAATTTTACATTTTCAGCCTATTTTACAACTTGACCTCACATGACCTTTGACCTTGGTATGTGACCTTTGACCTCATCAACAAATAGGGGATGTCATGTTGCACCTGTGACCCAAATTTGGTTTAAATCCATCATCAGTATGTGGCTATTACAGGCAAATGTTAACCCTTTTTCACAACAGACATCATCAACAACAACAGACATCAACAACAGACATCAACAACAGACTACAGTGGACAAAGTGATCCCTATGTGTCTTCCTGCCTTAAGGCAGGCGACACAAAAACCCTATGTTGAGATTTATGAGGTTCAACTCCGTTCTATTTTTATACCTGGGTCCATATTTTATTAAAAAGGCACTATTAGTTATTTGCTAAGTCAGAAAATCGAAAAAATCATGAAAAATCAGGTGTTTTTTTTTATTTGTGTAACAAGTATAAGGATGGCCCGATTTAAGAATATAAAGTTTTCATCTTGATAGATTGGCCTTCACTCCAAAACCACATCTGTCAATTTTTTTAGTTGGAAAATAATACCTTATGAGAGTTCAAGAGAATATCCTTCACTTTTAAGCTATTTCTGCAAATTTCATTTTTTTTTTATCTTTCGGGGAATCACGAAAAGTCACTCTTCACTTCTGCGAAATATAAAGGCCCTTCAAAAGCAGGCCCAGGTTTTTACGGTTTTGGAGCTCTGAGGCCCAGGTATAAATAAATCAACGTGCAGTTGGCGTTATAAAATTATATTAACGGATAATTGGTGGAGTTGTATGTTGACAAATTCCGGGTAGGTATCATTAATAGATTTTCATTGAAAGACGTTGAAATTAGTTTGATATCCTTAATAAAGTGTGCTTAAATAAGGCTACCGCTGTTCGATTCTCATCACATTGCGGTAGACGAACTGGAACTGTCCATTACTAGTGTAATTTAGAAGTCATGGTTACTGCTGTCATGGTGGTTGTGCAGAATTCGGAAACCACGCTACATCTAACACAGTTACTGTAGGGACTCATAATGGGAGAGGAAATTCACCCCGTTTGGGATAGGCCTTGGTCCGGCTATCCCACAATGTTGAGAGCAGTGTTCAAATGTTCGAGGTGTGGTGCGCATGTGTGAGGAGTGCACTTCGTTCTCAAGATCGCTGAGTGAATTTGGTCCTCAAAATCCATATTTTGTGATCACTTTCCCCATCGAAGTGATACCCTTGCATAGTTTGAGTACCCTAGAAGATCAGGGTGTAACTTTTATTCTCGGACTTGAGCAAATTTTAGTCGATTTGGCCAGGAAAGATTCACGTACTTTAGACGTCCAGTCAGCCATCTTTACAGTGTGGTCAATTGTGTTGCGTGACACGATAACGTCACTACTCGCTGTGAGGCGGCCATTTTGAAGTCGTGTCGAGTGCTTTTCTGTAACTTGTCCTGACGTTTACGTTTCTCCTCGAAACCACGATGTCACCGGAGATGGAAGTTTAACTTCTCCACATGCCGTGAGCGACAATGGGTGGTTGTAGTTAGCAGCTTCATCGGCAGAGTTGGACGGTCCCTTGTAGGACACACTCAGGTGAATTCGAACTGATTGTAGAGTCGGTCAACATGTTTTCAAATCAGTTAATTTGTGTAAGATACTCGCTGGGCTTTCCATCTATGCCCACCAGTTTGTTACTCATTTTTGAACTCACACAGTAGCTTGTAAACAACCCACTGCCCTTGTCATGACTCATAGCTTATAGTGTCCCAAACTTTATATGGTACCAGAACTCAATTTCCAATTTTTCCCAGATCTCTAACGTACTCGCTCATGTAGCGGCAACTCACATCCAATTGACTTAAACCAGTAGTAAACCACCCAATTACATTTCCACTCCTGACTACGTTGCTTTCTTGGTTATGTGCCAGCTGGGTATTTACCCCAAACCCGGACCATATAAACCAAAATTTCCCTGTGTCCTTAGCGGTATAGCAGCCAGTGGAATCAACGTGCTTGGTGAGCTGCGACGATGTCATGGCTGGTTCCACGTAGACTGTAATGAGCATGTCACTGCTGTGTAAATGTCCTCTCCGAATCAGCAAATTGAATGGATATGCTGCCAATGTGGCAATCCCAATTAGCTTCGAGAGCTTGTCGTCCAGTAGTAACGTCACATGTAGTGATGCTAATTTAAGATCTGAGCTTCCAAACTCATCCCTGGCTTCATCATCCCCAAATCAAAGTAAACCTAAGAAACAGTACAAATCACGTAGCACTACTAGGAAACAGCTGAAAGTCCTTGTTGTGAATTTTCAAGGGCTGAGTAATAAATAAGAAAGCTGATTTAGCCTGTTGCCTGGAGCAACATTTTTTTTATTTTTTTTTTTTTTATTAAAGTTCTCCAGACATTGGTATAGGCATAGAAACACACCTTGATAGTAAGATCAGTAGTAATGAACTATTTCCCCCTGGTTATTCAATCGTGAGGAAAGATCGTGATTTTGGGATTAAAGGAGGCGTTCTTATTGGTTACAAGGATGACCTCATTGTCACCCCCCGCCCCGACTTGAGTACGAATTGTGAATTAGTGTGGACTTCTGTCCAAATGCAAGGCTCAAAGCAAATTTTTGTTGGTTCCTTTTATAGGTCCCAACAGTTTGGTGGTACAACAGAGTATATTGATCAACTTAGGGACTCCCTTAACAAAATTGATAGGTCAAAGGGTAGCCAGGGGTGGGCTAGGCCGCGACTTTAATTTTTCCTGGCTCAATTGGGAAACTTTATCATCAAACCCATCTCAGTACATCAAATTATCCAAGCATTTTTTGGACATTGTTGCCGATTTTGGTTTAACCAGGTGGTCATCAAACCCAACCAAGTTAAATAACATTCTCGACCTCTTCCTTACTACAACTCTTCGTCTGGTTGATGTTCCACGGTGATACCAGGATCAGTGACCGCGACGGCTTCCATAATTACATAAATACTAAACCTAAGTGATCAAGCATAATCCGCGCAAAGTGTTTATGTGGAATAAGGCTGACATCAATGCCATCAAGGCTGAATTTCATGAATTCAGCAATGAATGTCTCCAAGAAGGACAACATCTAACGGTTCTGTGAGGTCCTTTACGACGAAATTTGTCGCCAAAACAACTCCGTCATGAATTCACATATTCCTTCTCGTATGATTACAAAACGTCAGGCGTCCCCACCCCCAAACACCGGATAAATAGAAAGGTTAAGCGCATGCACAAGAGGAACACAGAGCATAAACACATATCATAAGACTCCGTCCCAGGAAATCTAGAAAATTTCCAGGACTTTGCGTAAAACAACGCAAAGAGAGACCAGACGCTCTTACCGTAAATTCATCTTCCAGTATGCCATGGATTCTTCTAAGAATTCTTGGTCTTACTCAAACATTTGAAAAAAGATTCTGTCGGTATTCCAACTTCAAACACGGCAAATTTTAGTCTGACATGCCATCAAGCATCAATACTAAGGCAATTCAAGTCAGTATTCACACTGGAGACTGACAAGTTACCATAATTACACTCCTAGTTCACTTCCACCTATCCCTGAGCTTATCATTTTCGGTTGAGCGGCCGTTTTCCAATTACTTTCTGACCTAAACCCGCACAAAGCCTCATGCCCGATGGTATCCCTGCCCGTATTCTTAAGATCGCCGCCGAGGAGATAGCCCCGGCATTGACAGTTTGTATATTTCATAATCTTGTAGATACGGGCGAGATACCATCATCCTGGTGCGTGCAAACATCTCTCCCATATTCAAAAAAGGCGAACGTACAGATGCTTCCAATTACGTCCCTGGTTCCCTCACAGCCATATGTAGCAAAGTTCTTGAACATATGATACACTCACAAATCATGCACTTTGAAATTTTCTCCATCCTAACTGACAAACCCATGGTTTTAGGAACATACCCTCCTGTGAACCCACTAATTTTGACAATAAATGACCTAGCCCATTCCTTAGACAACAGATCTCAGACAGATATGATCATTATGGATTTTTCCAAGGCATTTGATTCCGTCCCCCCACCGGCTCCTCCTTAAACTTGCAATAATTCTTGGTATTATTAATAATCTCCTTAATGGTTTCAAATTTCCTTCAGCACCGTGAGCAAAGGGTCGTTGTCGGGGTTAAACACTCCGGCTTGGACAGATGTGATTCTGCGTTCCTAAGGCACGGTGGCTATGGCCCGTTTTATTTTTGGGCATACATCAACGATCTCCCAAAGAACATAAATTCTGAAGTTAGGCTCTTTGCTGACGATGTTGTCGTCTATCGGCCAAATTTTAAATGATCATGATTACATCTCACTTCAAGAACTTATGCCTCTGAAAAATGGCAAATGATTGGCAGTTAAAATTCAATGTCAAAGGTTTTTTGTCATGCGAATAACGCATATTCGTAATCCAAAATATACAAGTACAAACTGGGCGATTGCATACTGTAGTCTGCCAGACACCACCCATACCTTGGAGTAAATGTATGGCATCACAAACAATTGTCATGGTCAACACCATTAATACATAACCCATCTGCCAATAGTCACTTGGCTTCATAAGACGCACTTATATTCAGTTCCAACAGAAGGCATAAAACAAACAGCCTATATGGCACTCGTCAGACCGCTTTTAGAATATTCAAATTCATTTGGTATCCATATCAAAAAGACCTTATCAATAAACTGGAAAAGATCCAAAAGAGGCATCCAGGTTTACCACTAATACATATGACGGACCACAAGTATCAACTCTGATTAAGGACTTAAACTGGGACACCCTACAGAACAGGAGAACAGCTAATAGACTTTCAATCTGCACAAGGCAGACAGGGACCTCCTGGCTCTGCCGGTAGATCACTTCGTCCAAACATCCCGGCGTCATCACGGCACTCTCATCAAAGCTTACCAAATATTACCTGCAATAAGAACTGCTAATAAACACTCATCCTTCCCTAGAACTGTAAAATAGACTGGAACAATCTCCCTTATTTCTATCATCCAAGCCAAATCCCGACTAACTTCAAAGGCAGCTGTTCTCAAACACCTAAAACAAGACTAGAAGCTCACCTGTCACACCCGTTCCTACACGTCTGACTCCAACTAGGAGTGGTTGTGTAGTTTTTCTACAGATACAGATTGGCGGACTATCAAGCCTGTAAAGCCCATACTCCAGTCGGCGCGCAGTGAGGCGATTTCATGTTCTGCGCAAAAAATGAGCATGCAAAATTTAACACTTGATCTGGGTCAAATCCGATTGTCGCACGCCAATCGCTCACTGCACTGGAATATATCATGGGCCTAAGAGTTATCCAAATTGTAACATTAGTATTAGGCATGACATGGGCCAGAGAATGGAAGTTTTAGATTTGCCAGACATTTTTCAAAAGGCATGAGGCTTTATTTCATTGTGGGCCCCAGCCTATATCTTGCAGACCACTTAGCAATCCCGTTTGCGTTTGTATGTATGTGTGTAGGTGTGTTGTTTGGAGGATGTTGTGTGGTCCAAAAATTGGTTAAGTTTTTTCATGGGGCGGCCCAAAGCTTATATTCTTTGAATATAGCGAGCGCGAAAGCCGAGAACGCGAAATTCTAGTTTTTATTATAGTATTTATTTCTGTGGGGTTGGCGTATATATTTTTAACGGGTTAAAGGGGGCTCTGATTTTTTGAGATACAAAAAGGGGGCCCTGAAAATTCTGATTTTTTTTATCTCCCCTTATAGGTAAGTCAGGTTTGCCTTGAGGGCCTGCTACTGGTATCCTGGTAACCAGTACTACCTGTCCCAGGGCTGAGTTGGCGCCGGCTAAACCGTAACCCCCACGGATTTATGATGAGGAGGGTAGCTGGTTACCTTGGTAGAATGAAAAAGAAAAGATCTACCTTACAAGGCAGTCAGATGCTACAGAGCTAATGGCGGCCATCCAGCACATGCTGCCTTGCATGGTGGGTGTGGTGGAGCCCAAAGGCTAGGCCACCGCCGAAAACTGGGATTGAGCAGGAAGGGCATCGAGTCCATTATCTTTTGGCCAATAAATCCTCACACCGCATATTGCAGAGTGAGGTGTATCCGGCACCATCGTTAACGGGGGACAAAACCGGTTTAAAAATTTGGTATAAACTTAACTATAAGTGTGTGTAAACGCTCCCTTAACTTAATTGGTACTGGTTTCCTTGAGTATAAAAAACAACTACATTTCATAAGCGTTGCCGATAGGCGATAGCACGTGACCATAAGGATCAAAAAAATGATCAAACTATCGCACCATTTTAAGACCGGATTTTCAAAATTTCTTCACTTCTGAGGGGGGCACACCCCCCCTTAGCGTCGCGAAGCGTAAAGGGCCCCACTTTAAGATGATCGACAAGGCCGTTCATTAAATCCGCGAATAATAAACAATGAAATTGAAAGGGATTATTGGCACACCTACAAAATAAGGTTCTGAAGAAATGGAGGTATTTCAAGTATCAACCGCATAGCCTTCTTCAAGAAGTAAAGGTTACGACCATCGGAATATCCAAGGTGGCAGATAGGGAAAAAAACTCAATAACAGATTATACCCTTCGATCAACGACGTCCTTTTGCAGGGTTTTAAATTACAATGATATTGCCTATATTCCCTCCTAAAAGAATGAAATGATTGATAATGGACTAGTTTCTGCCTAATTCATTTATATTTTCGCCAATAATAACTTTTTATATTCCCAAACATAAAAGAGAGAAATTTTAGATCTGGTAATATGATGATTTGGCTAATTTAGAAAATAACTAACTTGCTTGGGTAATTGCTATCGCGCTAAAATCCTTTTATTTTTTCAAAAATACTATACCTAGACAATGATTAAGGGGGGCAAGTTGGCAGGGCAAATACGTTTTGGGGGGCGATTGGCCAGGCATATACGTTTTTGGGGGCGACTGCAGGCATATTACGTTTGGGGGGCGAGAATTGTTGTGAGATGGGAAGGGGGCGATTGTCCAGCATTCACCATAATTGGTTGACTGCGAGTTCATGGGTTTCCAGCCCCGGGTTCCATCCAGAGCGAAGTATAAAAATGCATCATGTTCAGACTGAGTCTGCATGCATGTACTCTCTATTGTAATGTGTTATGCATAAACATGCCTTTTTTTTTAAAGATGTTTGATCATGTGTGATTTGAAACTTGATTTTTTGTGATGAAGGAGCATTAAACTATGTGCTGGTATGACTAAATTATTTGGTCCAAATTTTCCGGTAGCTAATTAAAATAGCGTGTGCTCTATGTGTTACCTCAGACTAGGCTGTGCAAGATGGTCGCGGCAAATTGTGCGCAGTGAGTGACGGTTTAAGGAAAAAGGGAAAATAGTGCAAGATGATTGAATCTGCAAGTGGAGGTAGCTGATACATGATTGAAATCCATGGTTTCCCTAACAGTAACCATGGAAGACAGTGTATTGCAAACCACAACACACATTTCCAACTGCTTGCATGGTTCACAGATAACCATTGCTTACAAGCCGCAGTCTCTTAAATTATTATAAAAGTGCTGTCAAACTTACCTAAGTCAGATACATGATAGTCAATTGCACCACTAGAGTAATTTCTTGAATGCTCAAATTCAGAAAAATCCAAGAGAAATTGGAACTTCTACATACAATATAAATTAGTTGCTATGTTATTGTTGACATTAGTATGGGAGATCACTCACCGATACGGTGCATTCATCAACATCATTGAATCCAGCGAGGGTTCATCGATGTATTCACCAAAAATATACTCGGCTTTTTTGACAGCACCACACTAAAGCCCCACAACAGTCCCACACAAAAACTTTTTGAGATTCACATACCTAGAAATATATCTAAACTTTGACTGATACAAACAAATTAAAAGATGCTTTTTTTCTTGCCAGATGAAATTTTAGATGTAAAATCATTACTTGTAGATGGAAAATCACAAATTTCAACCATCTCTCCAGGAAATTACTTTTAACTTTTGCTACAATTTACGAGTCACCGTCTTTAAATACATAATGCATATGCATGGCAGTAGCAGAGGGGGGCAGGGGGGGCAGATGCCTTAACCTGGTGGGGAATCTTGCCCCCCTCTTGCCCCCTGAAAAATGAGTGATTTACATAGGCCATATACTATACTTAACAAATTTTAATATATGCTTGCCCCCCCTGAAAATGTATGTGCCCCCCCTTTGCCCCCCCTGAAAAAAAAAGCTGGCTACGCCACTGTGCATATGCATGCCATTCATTTAGATTTTTAGCCTCAGCTACAGAAAGCAATTGATTGAAAAGCTTTTATTGATTGGGACTCTTGCAACAAAATGAGATTGCCATAGAGTATCTCATGGTGCATCAGTCTGCAAGTGTGCATGTGGGCTAACAAAAACAACACATGCACAGTCAGTACAGAAACAAGCTCAAGATGGTGGCGCACAACTTGTGTCTATTTCACAATGTAATTCCAGTACTTTGCTCTTGAATTGATACATTTCCGACTCCGAGTGTTAGTTCACTAACAGATTGTACTTGTAGATACTAAGTTCTTAGAGGGTACCGGAGTATACGATGCAGACATGTTGCTTGATATTGAGCAGTAAGTTGATATCAAGTGATTGACGGCATTTCTAGTTGCTACTAGAAGTTGTGACTTGTGGTGACCAGCATGCATTATCTTATGACCCGTGCATTATCTAATGACCTGTGCATTATCTAATGACCTGTGCATTATCTAATGACCTGTGCATTATCTGACAGAGCACTAGTGCATTCGAGAAAAATAATGCACACTGAATACAACAGATAATCTAACATGTTAAGTATATGTTGGAATAAATTAGAGGTTTCATTCATAGGGTTTTGTGGATGAATGCTTGTGTATGCACAAGGGCTTTAGCAATGAAAATGAACAGTGCTTAGAAAGCATTACATTGATAAAATTAAATGATGCTATTCCTACAATTAAAGGCATTTTTCAAACTAAAAGCAATGGCATTTTTGTCAGACCTTATGTCATGTGTGCCAGTGCAGCAAATTTACAGATGACAACATTTCCATTTTACCAATACCAGGCCTCTGCCTGTAACAGTCTGCCGATTCCCGTAAGCATTTTTCATTTGTTCATCACTTTCTGTTTGGAGCTTATGTAGTTGTGAATATTGCAGAACCTTGATAGCATAGGGAGGGACATAACAATGGCCCCATAATGCAACAGGCACCCAGCATACAGATGCTAGGTCCAATGACATGGCATAGCACAGTCGAGAGCTCGGAACTTTCAATTACTCTATGCGTGGGATGCAATGATCATCAGTAACTGACTTCATTCAGCATGTGTTATGTCAAGATGTCAAAGAAGTCTGTCAATTCCCTAAGTTTTTCATTCCTAGCCAATACGGTAATACCCCTAATGCATTGGGTAGTATCATGTCGATCGCAGGTGTGCTAACATCTCAAAGTTGCTGTAGCTTTCCAGTGTGATGAATTCTGCCATTACCACAAAAAATGCCTTGTTATTGAGTTTTCTAAGCTGTTTGGTCTTTATACCTTTGTGACATTTGTATATGCCGGCAAAAATAATTTGCTTCAATTAGACAATAATAGCTTTTTCCATATAATAACCCTAAGACAACTAAATCTCACAAAATTCCACAGCACTGAGTGAGAAAAATGCACTAAGTCCGGGATGTAGCGATGATGTCATCAAACCAAGACTCATATGGGCACGAAATCGCTGGCCAGGCCAGCGACACCGTGGTAGCGTGGTATCCCGGGTCATGAGACTGGAGCCTGAAGGGCCATGGGTTTGAGTCCCACCCGAATTTGCAACTTTTCTTCTTCCCTCATTCCTTCAGTCCCTCCCGAGAAACAGATGTGGTGTTAGGGTTAATGTGGAAAAAGACAGGAAAATTCAAATGAAATCATGTAGGAGCTAAGTTCATCACATTAGAGAACTACAGCAACCTCGTCATGTATTCATGATTTAGGACTCTCAACCTCACCTGCGAATCTGACATCCACATACGCAGTCAACTGGAAGTTATAGTGCTGATTAGGCTTATTATTTTGATTGATTCTGACATTTGCCTTAATCATTCCTACTAAACTTCATTATGCAGTTTTCTAAAAAAATGATGGCCTTAAAAAGGCTTTGCCTCATTTGTTAGAGTCCCTGTCACAAGCAAAGACATGTGTATTTCCATAAAGTGACGCCCTTCTTTCTGACACCCTTATGAATTCGGAAACCTTAACGGAATAAACCACACGGTTTATGTGGTTTATTCCGTTAAGGTTTCCAAATTCATAAGGGTGTCAGAAAGAAGGGCGTCACTTTATGGAAACACCCCAGAGACATTTCCATATTAATCAGATAGTACTAGAGAATCTAAAGAGCTATAGACTTATCAAACCCAAATATTGTGGTTGTAGCCTTGGCCTCTTGAAGAGATTACATATGTGTGAAAATCAATTTGATATGTGCATTGCAGAATTCACTGCAGTTAGATGAATTAAGCTTGAACTGTGCAGTAGAAATTAAGCTTACCTTGTAATGTCAGAAACTCATTCAAGGATCCCTGCTGCTCTGAGCGAGGTATACACAGAATGTTTATGTTTGGGTTAATTCTTGATGATAAATTTTGTATTAAATTAAAAATTAAAGTATTGTGGAAAATTGTTTAAGTGTTTGATTGAATCTTGTTTCATATCAGGTCGGATATCGATTAAAAGCTAAAGTGTTTCTGGAAGAAAGCAGGAGGGCACATACTCGGACCTCAAGTTCGACTCCTGTCATGGCAATAAATGGTCCAGTAGCAAGCACCATGACCAAGAGCACAGAAGAATATGATTCTATTGAAGAGGACCATGGCAGCTCAGAGTCGGATTCACTGCTACCAGCCAAGCAGGCCTCTGTCACCTTTTCTGGTCGAACCGGAGAAGAGGAACCCCCTCCAGACAAGTGAGTATATGCTGATAAAGTTTCAAATGATCAGGGATGGTTCAATGTCAAAAATGTCAACATTTGGCCATATCTTGTTCTAGAAGAGCTAGAGTAGCCAACTTGGGTTATTGTAGGAGGGCACAAGCCATACTAACCATGTAATTCATTCCCCAGGATCCTCCCCTGGGTCGACCTGGGGTGAGGGGAAATGTCAAAAAGTCAACATTTCACAAAAAAGTGCATATGGCCGTCTTGGTGGGTGCTGACATTTGAACCTTGACATTTAATCTTTTTAGAGTTATTTTTTGAGTTATGATGGAGTTATTTGATGAGTTTGTTTTTAAGAGTATTTTTTGTGAGTTATGGATAATTTATGCAAAAATGGTGCAATTAATTTTGAGGTGGAAGGACATTGCATGGTTTAAGTAGGGTGGTGTAGTGGTGCCGAGATTAAAGCGAACAACTGGCACAGTTCAACAAAATATGAAATTTAATTCAATTTGCTCTCAAATGATAGTCTATGCCATTGGAAGACAGAGTATATATTTTTACAACATAAAATAACATGCCGCAAAACAGATAGGGACATTGATATGAGGATAAAGACATCCAGGTAATTTGTAGGCTTTTATAACTTTAATTTGAAACTACTTGGTACTCTAGGTGGTAAACATGAGTAGAATATAATCATCTTTCCCTAGAGGCATCCAAATTGGAAGGCTTAGCTTTCGGCACCCTAGCGAATGCCATCATCAGAGCAAAAAACTAAAACAGCATGAGGTTGCACCTTATATACACCAGTGAACAAAGGGGGAAGAGAACATCAATACCCGATGATCAAAGGATACCCCAGTATTAAGTTTCCGGTTCATTAGTCGGGCGGCATCCTTTGATAGTCGACCCCAGTCATGAGGAAATTTCTGCTCCTTTGTCCCTATTGAAGTTGTTATGGGTAAACTTATGTAGCAAGCCTCGCATGAGTTTTTCCTTTCAGTCCAACTAGTGTTCCTGTCCAGAATTGTAGTCTTGTCCCAGTCAATGTAGTTGGTCATTCCACACATGTTCGGCGATAGCCGATTTTTGTGTGTTGCCCGTTTGAGTCGCTTTCTGGTGTTTCGTCGCTTCTCTTTTTCAATGATCCTGCGGTTTCATCACCAATGTACACTTTGTCACAATGATCCCCAAGAATAGAATCGATCTCCGTTGGAGTTCCTTGGGAACAGGGTCTTTAGGGTGCACTAGTTGTTGTCGTAGCGTGTTAGGAGTCTTAAAATACACCCATAGATTCTTCTTCTGTAGAACTTTGCGAATAGCCTCAGAACATTGTATTGGTCTCATTGAAATGATATTATGGGGAGCATAACCTCCCATACATGTATTTTTACCTGATAGATGCGTATGTGTTCCTTTGTCAGGGTTGGCGATTTTTAAATTAAAAAAAAATCACGATTTAAATTCATAAACATTTTTTTTTTTTTTTTTTTAATTTCATGATTTTTTCAATTTAAAACCAGATTGAAATCGGGCGATTAAAATCAACTGATTTAAATCATGCCAACCCTGTCCTTTGTAGTAAAAAAACAACAATTTTTTTACTTTATTTTTATCTTTAGATTACAAAATTAAAGGTACACATTGCATTGTTTTTATGTGACCACAAGGTTCATTGACATTTAATCAGTACTGGCATTTCCTGATAACAAGGGTTAGAGAAACTAAACAAGGCTAGCTTTGTAAGTTCAGAATCTGGATACTCATTTTCTTTACAAAATTTGTTAGTGTATCAGTTAGGCATAACTTTTGATATTGAGTTTCCCGTCCCTCGCCTGTGTTATGATTTGGACCTGCGTTGAAGGTGAAATCTCAAAATATGTTCATTTTTTGAATCACCTATCACAATGATGTTTTACCTCTTTCTCCTATTTTGAATCAACTTCCATATTTTTCCAAGTTCCGAGCGACACGATAGTCTCAAATGCACCCTTTCAAAAGCTTCAGATCGAATATGTGCATCACTGTGTTGTTCGTATGATATAGGCACTACCGTTTCACGATAAGATACCAATATATTCATCAATTTGCTCGAGTAAAAATTTTCTGGCGATGTTTTTCCATTATTTAACTATTTTTGTTTTAATATTTCATATATTACTTAGATAACTTCAACAGAAAATCTTACGATTTTATTGCATATGTAGATATAGTTTATTCCGTTTTTTGTTTTATTTGTATGCAAGTAGGTACACGTGGTGTGCCTTACGCCCTGTGTTCAAGCATCGTTCACTTCCCAGAACCCCATTTGGCCACACTCTCCCAAAATGGTTAGTTCCTTTGGCAAGTTTTGAGAAAAAAAAATGTTATTTATACATACGTAATTGGTCCCAAATTCAGTTCCCAAGACATAAAATTGGTCCAAAATTCACAAATGTCATGGTATTTTGTGCATACCTTGTAATCGAACAAAGTTGTTGGGCAATACTAAATATGGTAAAAAAATTTTTCTTAGGTATTTGGGTTGGTAATAAAGCTATTAACTGTAGTGATTGTGATTATTTCTTCTGAAATGTGAATGGTGTGTTATTTTACTTTTTGTCCGAGACAAACCCTTTCAAAACACGGTTTTTAATTCAAGCTGAAAACAGCCCTAGTTAGTTTGTGTTTGTGGGTGCATGTTTTTTTAGTTTTTTTTATGTTTTTGGCCCCTTAACAATTGTCCGACGTCTTCTGGTGACGTTCTATTATGAATGACCAATCTTCTATCCCCCTAAAAGGTTATAATCCTATGTCATCACCACTTTTATTACAAAAACTGTTATGTGGGTCTGACTTGTTATTTTAAACAACGTAATTATGCCATGATTTAACATGGTACAGATGTAGATTAGTCCATGCCTGTAAAAAGTATTAAAATTAGCCCAATGGACGTCATTCATCAGGTGAGGTTCGTTTTCAATCATGGAACCACCCAGCCAATTAATTCAAAGCCAGTCATGATGATATTTCGTATTATGAATCAGATGGTTGTACATGCCTTTTTTCTTCAGGGACTATAATTTATGAGGCCAATATAAGTATGTGTATCAACCCTGCGGCACAAAAGAGTTGTCAAAGTTGTATTTATGTTTGAGAAATGTGTATAAAACATGACCAAGAAGATGTTTGAACATGCTTGTGATGTTTAGCTGGTGGGGGTGTCAAATGCAGACAAACATGATAAAAAACACATGTTGTGTTGTAGTTGTGTGTGGGTGCCACATTGCAACAAACAAATGGTTTGAAAAAACATGTGTTGTAGCTGTGGGGGGGTGCACAACAACACAACCTGGTGGAAAACATGTGTTGTAGCGTGTGGGTGTGCACATACAACACAACATGGTATTGAAAACATGTTGGTTTGTAGTTGTGTGTGGGTGCACATCCAATACAACATGGGGGAAAACATCTGTTGTGCAGCTTTTGGTGTGTGGTTGCAAGGCAGCCACAACAGGGTTAATAAATTAAATAACATGTTATGGTTGAGTGTGTGGGGGGGGGGGGGGTTGTTGGTAGGGGGGGGTGTTTTTGAATACAAACACAACATGGTTAAAAAACATTGTTTGTTTAGTATAGTTGTGTGGGTGGTGCAACATGCAACACAACACATGAGTTGAAAAATGTGTTGTAGCGGTGTGAGGGTGCACATGCACCCAACAGCTGGTTAAGTTTAGGTTCACATGCAACAACAACAGCTGGTAGGGGGGCCTATGCAACACCAACAGCTGGGTAGTTTAGGTGTGGCACATGCAACACACAGCTGTTTAAGGGTGAACATGCCAACACAACAGCTGTTGTAGGGTTGCAACAGGCAACACAACAGCTGTGTAAAGGTGCGCATGCAACCATGATGTGTTCACAGAGGTAAAGGTAGAGGTTGTCCAATCAATCCAAACACCTTTAGTACTTTACTTTAAAATGAAGGGGTAAAATCTAAAGAAAGGTAAAAATGAAATTACTGTTTGTTAAAGCAATAGGACAAACTTTTATGTCAAAATTAATTCACAAGTATCTCTTATTGTTTTCATTGAAGAGCACTATAATATTCAAAATGTACAGCAGATAATTGGGATACCCATGTTCTAGCTAGGTGTTCAACACTGGAGACGCGGAGACATTCCACAGACATAACATTAAACAGCTTGCAATCCTGTTGCTCCAAGGATCTGTTTTTTTTTAAATTTGTTTTTTTTTTGTAATGTTTGGCTGGTGACCTTATTATTGAAAAGGATGGCAATTTATACAGTGAAACCATTAATATATTGTGACCAAATATGATGCACATTGATGGTAAACTTTAGGTGTGGCAAACAAAATGACGTCAAAAGGGGCATTCAAGGAAGCGAATGCAAAATATGAAAAACACGAATGCCATTTACACTACACTGAAATAAGTGACCAATTGAAAACATCTTGAATCAAGTATTAAGTTAAACAAATCATGGCTTATCAAATGGAAGGGTTAGTGATAAGCTTACCCACGACAGGGCCAATTCTGTATACGTTTATAGCACATAAGTCAGTCTTAGACCTTGGTGTCACAAATGCCTTGGAAGGTCATTTGGAAAGCCATCTAAAAAGAATATCAGCAAAGACTAGGCTAGTTTGGACTAATTTAGATGTATTTTTCATGCTGATTTCTGAATATGCACTGAAAAAAGTAATCATTTTGACCTTTTTAATGGTTATGAAGTGATGAGGTATTCAACAAGGCATGATAGTTCATAATATGATATTTCAAAATAGAAGGGGTACATTAACACACATATAGAGTATTTAAAATTCGAACCCATGGAAAGGACTATTTGTATTAGAGCTGTCAAGGATTGAGTAGACTATATCACAGATCGTATCAAACAATGTACTCTAAAGGCTCAAGGTAGATATTATCACTATATTTTGGTGGTGCAATTTTATCCTGGATAATAAATACATGTACTGACAATTAGCAGGTAACATAGCTCAAATACACTGTTTAAACATCACAGGTTTCTATCTGTATCTCTGGCTCAGGTGGGGGGGGGGCGGGGGGACAAACCATGTTCAATATAGAGTTGGTTTTGGAGGGGTGTTGCCGAGCTCCTCTGGGTCTCTATGGGAAAATCCCTAAATTGGCATTTAGTTTGCCCGACAATTTGCCTGTGGATCTGTGGTGGGGTTTGTGTGTGTGTGTGTGTGTGTATAGGGGGGTTTTCTATTGGGGACCTATTTCCGTGGTTTTAAACCCAGAAAAGGGATTAACTTGGCTCAATAGAAGAACCAGCAGTTTACTGCATTTTCTTGCTTATACCGGTGAAAGTTTCCACCGGTATGTATCCTTGTTTGGAAGGATAATGCCGAAGAAATTATCCGGTTAACGCCAGTAGAAACACACTCGGCGTCCGGATAGAGTGCACATACCGGCTTAAGACCGGAAATTGACGCCACGTGATCGCAGGAATTGACCCCCGTAACAGTGGTGCGAAGAGATGTTGAAGTTAGTAACCAGGGTGTTGTGTTCTGCCACCCTGTTTTTGTTGTGTTGTTTGGGTAAGCAACGCATTTTGTCAACATCCGTTCTCCGTCGCAGTCTTACTTTTTGGTGCGCAATTACATTTCTCTGTAATATACCTCATGATCCTTTCTGCCTATCACAACGTTGTGCTGGGCTTGCAGGAGAATCATTTACCGATGAATTAAAACTCAAAATGGCATTAAACTACGGGGCATTCGCTCTTCCCGCCTCTTTGATCTGACAGTTCGGCGAGTTCACGACCACAATACAACACGGTTGACCTGTGCAGATGACATTTAGCTGGTAAAAGTAACAGGCCTTGACGATCGGTCGCTTTTACGGGAAAACGATTGACCTCAATAGAACTGCGCACTATCGGACTGATTCTCAGTATCCAACGGATAAAGTTTTATATGGATAAATACCGTCTACTCAATAGAAACACGCTCTATGAGGAATGCTTGCATTCTGTATATCAACACACACATTTGGGAGATACTGGCACATTTTGACATATGGGGCACCATACTAAAAACATACAAGGTTTAAAGGGACAACCTGCCCATTTAGCTCTAGGAGTCCTCATTTTGTTTCCTGAGGTTTTTTCATAGTTGTATTGCTTTTATATGCGATATGTGTTAACCTTCACCCAAAAGTGATAGCCTAAAAAATTCTTTAGCAGGAAAGACACAGGGATTAGCATTCCCACTGTTAGCTTGGCGTAAAACTAAGGTTAAGGGGCATTTCGTGATACACAGCTAGTCTCCCGATTATAACCTCAAAGAAAATGGATTCTTTAATATCATCTGAACCATTGACCAAGTATAGTATGATGGCCTAATCTTGCATGCAAAATTCATCTACTCTAGAAGGAAATTATAGATTTTGTATTTTCGCTCCATAAACAGATAGAAATTACAGCAGTGCGGGCCTATGGGACAGCCGATACAAAACTAATCGCTCATTCATCAAAAACGCAACATCAGAATAAACTGAAATTTCGGAAATAACCTTTTCAGGAGGAGATCTAATGATCCATAAACAAAAATAATAGGCCGGTATCACAAAATGCACTTTAACAATTGGGCATTTCTTGCAAATGCAGAAGGAAGAAGAAAGAAACAGATTAAGTTCATATTTGATCAGAAGAACCAATGACCCCTGAGCATATCTGACCAATGGATGCCACTTGACTCTTAATGACACACTTGGACTTGTGACCCTTTGGTCAAAAATATTCAAGATGTTGTGATCACTGACTTTCCCAATATAATGCATTGTAAGGTTGTCTCTACGTGCAAAACACACAAAATTATTTTGAATAAGCTAAGCATTCAACATGTTTTCAATCCAGTACCCAATTCAGTTATCTTTGCACTGAGCCTGTCTTTTGTAGACCTTGTGTCTCAATCTATCTTGTTAGACGTTATGAAGGAATATAGCAATAGAAATGTTTCTGCCGTTTGTGGCCACAATGTACATGAAGTTGCTGTTCAGTGTTGCAAAAAACTGTGACTGTGAGTAGACTTTGGAAGCAATTAGGGCTACAAATGAACCATGTTGGCTTTAAAAGTTATAGCCTGATGAAATATGATGTATGTAATTGAATCGAAAATGCCTCGACTAAACAAATTACATTGTTGATCTTATGGGGGAGGAGGGAAATGGTATTTTAGCTTCTGCATCTTGAAGCATTATTCGACCCGCACCCCTGTACGTTAGCAAACAGACTTAGTGCCAGAATAAAGAACTTGTTCAAGGACTATGAAGGCCTGTTTAATTCAGTTAAATTAATTCCGTTGTATTACAATAGTTGCATTTTAAAGATGCAAACTCCAAAAATTATTGTTGAATGCCTTTTAATTATTTTTCATCGTGACAGTTGGAACAGCAAGGGATTGGGAACCTGAGGTGGTTTGGCCCAATAATTGCCTCATGGAGCATATTAATTTCATCCATATCATCGCGGCGCAATTCATGATGATGTGTGAGCTTTATTTGTTAAGTGTTTATTAAGTATTACTAAAGAATGACTTTCGCCGACTCAGATTGCGTGGCATGATGTGTAGGCGCTATTTGTAATCCAAACTATGGGGTTCGAGTCACATCTCCAAGCACCAAAAATTTACTTTATATTATTTTGTTTTGGGGGTTAGAGAATGCAATGAAAACTTCAGAGGTGGGATTGAAGTATAAAATAGTGAATAGCTGGCCTTATGAGATAATTTAAAGGTTATGTCCGGACTGATTTCGGGCCAGAATCTCACATTGTCAAGGGATTCTTTATGGAAGACTGGGTAAACGGTTTTTAGGGGAAAAAAAATAAAAACTACAATGACGCAGAGATAAAAGTAATCCACATGACATGTAGGAATGTAATGGAATCCAATCCAGCCTCATCGATTAATAGAATGGCAACACATCTGTATGTTGTATTAGCAATTCATGGTGATCACTATACATAAAGATGTCTTTTTCCCCAATTCTCAAATGTTATGTGTAACTAGGGGTTCCTCATAGGATTTGGGTATGAATGCTGTTTATGCCTGAGGGACAAAACAATGTTTACCATTACTTTCTGCTATTACTCACAAATTTTTTAAAATCCAAAGTTTTTTTTTTTTAAAGGTGTGTGTTCTTTGGGACCCTCCAATTTACCCGGAAATAGTATCGACTAGATAGCCGATGATAGGCCATATTATTCTCATTGTCGTCCAGAAATTTGAGCCCTGAAATCCATTTCCTTTCCCAAGATTATAAAACAAAAAAAAAACACACTGTTTTAATGGTTAACATCAATATTCCACAGTATTGAATATGAATTATTGTCTTTCATTGTCAAAACCGCAAGTTGGTTTAAAAAAAAATAGTTGTTTTTAAACAAAAAAGTGACCAAAAGTTGCTCTAAAAAAGTTCAAAATGATGGTAAAAAGTCAACTTTCTTTTGCCAATTCACCCATGGCAAAAAGTTCCCTTTTTAGTCGTACAATAGAATGCAGGGCATGACTACAGACTATGTTGTTCTCTGTCACTCGTCTGTGTGTCAAACTTTGGTATACACTTTTGGTTAAATGTTGTTAGCTTTTTAGACAGTGATGGATCAAGTTCATACTTGTATGCTTAACATGAGAATTGGTCTTATGAGGGGGTCACCAGAGGGGGGGGTCAATCAAAGGTCATTCAGGAGTTCACTTAGGGGTCATTATATCTGGAATGTGGTATACACTTTCGGGTAAATGTTGCCTAGCATTTTATTGCAGTGATTGATCAAGGTCTACTGGTTTGCTTATAGCATTGAGGCAAGGGGGTTTATGTGAAGGTCTAGATAGGCAGCAAGGTTCATCAGGGGTTCACCTTAGGGTCTTGGACAACAAATCGGACAACCTATTTTAAAAAAAGTTCAAATTCACTTTGACCAAAACCACTCCACCCCCAAATAAATATGGATATGGGTCACTGTTTGCAATAGTTTTACAACTGAAACTTGGGTGCTCAAATACTTACCACTTTGGACACCAATCCCCCCTAACTTTCATTGAATTTATTTAAACAGAACGCATTCCTAATGTAGTTTACGTCTGGGCCACCCTGGCAACGAGACAGTATTAAGCTGCATGCCACAAACGAACCCACCAGTATAACCCCCCCCCCCATTTTTTGTTGGTATTCATTGCGGTGGCCTGCCATGTTTGTCGAATAATTGCGGATACTGTGAGTGAGGGCCACAATGATTTAGGCTGATTATGTGCCCGGAAGGAGGGGCTAGCGTGTGTACGATTTCTGGTCATGTCCTGTCACTTTGGTTCAGATCATGTCAAGGAAAGGCATTTGTTTTTATTTACTGCGAGATGGCTAATCTTTGATGGTGAAGTAGATTTGCCGGGGGGGGAGAGGAGATTAGGAGTTGCAACGATAAATGAACGACGGGATTGATTAAAGGTGTGGATAGTGCCCTCACCGAGAGAGTACCGCTGTTGGAGTTAAGATTTTCAGGTCATGGTGAAGGTAGGTAATCGCTTGATCCAGCGTCAGTACAGTAGCATGGTACATAACTTGTACTTGTAGGCAAAGAGCAAACTCCTGGAAATCTGAAGTTTGAAAAAATTTTTTTTTTGTGACATCCACCATAAAGACGGAGATAATACCAAAACTAGATCTCTATAAAAACGAAGGCCAGCGAAATATATCTACACTGGCTTCTGTTTCGGTAGTGCGTGCGGCGTGTAATATAGCCACAGGGAAAAAATATAAAGGATGGCCAGCTTCCATGAGTGTTGTACAGTCGTGACATTTGTCGGGAATAATTCTGGATTTTTTTTCGCAAGGGAATACTCCAATGGACATGAAAACCACCTGGTTCATCTGGTATGTCTATTTAGGGATATTTCACTATATATTGGCGATAGATTATGCCAATCAACCCTTTAAATAATGAAATGTGTATGTAATTATAGGACACACGATGCTCCAAAACATTAATAATATTAAAATTGGATCTTGTGTTCGTCCACTACCCAAAGTATGGTCTCGCTACGAGTTGAACACATATTGGGCTCGATGCGTCTCGCCCAATATTTTTGTCGGGTCGCTAAGGGGACCCGACTATAGAAACACTGCTCTCAAAGGGTTGCGAAGGTCATTTCATTAATGTTTCTTTTATGAAATTGATCGCGTACTATAATTAATTTTGGAGTTTTCGTGTTGGGTGTGTAATGCGATGCAATTTCAGACAAAGGATAACATCATTGCATGTTTTCACAATGCCTTTAAAAAAGAATCTTTGATGTTAGTCGCTGCCAAGACTGGCTTTTGCTGGGAGTTTGGTAAAACGTTGCAGGATAGATTTAAAGGGTGTGGAGTAACAAATAGGAGGAGTTATAAGTAAGAAAAATGATCAGGCCACGTTAGAGTTATACTACGTAATGCATTTGAAGCTTTTACCAGGTATTTGTTAATCTTATGAGACGAAGTTTAGGTAACATCTTTATTGAAAAGAAGGAAGGTGTAACCTACATTAAATTAAAGCTTAAATTGAGGATTCAGTTTAACACATTTGCCCCAATTGGGGGTTTTTTTTTAATTGAAATGTTTCTTTGATTGAAATGACAGGGGAGTGTCTATGTTAATTAAAGCTTATAACTTGGGGATTCTTTTAACACATTTTGCCGGCCCAATTTGGGCGTTTGTTCTATTTTCTTTTATTTGGAAATGACAGGAAGGTGTAACATATGTGAAATAAAGCTTATAACTTGGGGAGATTCTTTTTTAACACATTTTGCGCCCAATTGGGCGTTTGTTATTTTTCTTTATTTGAAATGACAGGAAGGTGTAACCTATGATAATTAAGGCTGATAACTTGGGGATTTCTTTTTTAACACATTTTGCGACCAATTGGCGTTTTTTTCTATTTTCTTTATTTGAAATGACGGGAAGGTGAACCATAGTTAATTAAAGATTAATTAACTGGGATCCTCATGTTAAAAATTTTGACGCCCAATGGGAGCGTTTTTCTATTTTCTTTATTTGAAATGACAGGAAGGTGTAACCTATGTTAAATTAAAGCTTATTAATTGAGGGGTTTCAGTTTAACACATTTTGCGTAAATTGGGCGGTTTTTTTCTTATTTTTTATTTGAAATGACAGGAAGGGTTAACCTATGTTAAAGTAAAGCGTATAAATTGGGGATTTCAATTGAACACATTTTGCGCCCAATTGGGCGTTTTTTCATTTCTTAATTGAAATGACAGGAAGGTTGTAACCTATGTTAAATTAAACTATGTGAGGTCAAATGTCACAACCAAGTTCAAAGGTCAAAGGGAGATAAAGTTTTGTTAACAACGTGATTGGTTCTAATGCAATCTTTACTTCATGTATCAAAATCTACTTTAAATCAGTTATGAGATTTTTTTATACATGTTTCGTAATAAAAGTTGCAACTAAATCTAGAAAAAACCATCTACCTTTACTGCTTTTTTAATGTTGTTCTCTTATTCGTAAAAAAAAAATTATGACTGGCGGACCCCGACCCGACACAGTTTTTTTAAAATCTTGTTTTCAACTCATCGCGTGCCCAATAAAATTGGGGTATTGACTTAAAGAATCCAATTTTATACCAGACTTGGGTTAAGGTGCAGTGGGGGTTCCTTCATATGTGGATTGATGTCTAAATCATGAACCAATGTCAAAGGTCATCTGAGGTTCATGTTCCGACTGCCATCTTGCTAGGAGGATGACGCAAGTTAACTTGCAGTTATGTTTTATCTGTTGAACCCATGCATATGTAAAAGAAGTTTACATCGGTAGGCAGGGCAGACCTGTCACAGAGTAAATAAGTATCAGTAAATAAGCGCACTAAGTGCACATATAAACATGTTTATGGACGCACTTTGTTGCTAAGCAATTTGCTGTTGTTAAAGTAATCACCGTGCCCACCTACAGAACCATTGCAAAAAAGTGATGTCGACATTACGCATAGGCATCAAAGTCTGATACAGTTGCAATGGACTATTAAAATTCCACCGATCTCAGATAATTAGCACGAGACACGTCACGATCACACCCCTAGAGGAAATAACGCATTAGGATGTTTTACCGTGAGGTTTAGGTTGTTGATGCCACTAAAGAAATTTGAAATTACGCAGTGTGTTTACTGTGTTTGAGGTAAGGGGGCGGGGGACCTCTGATAAGTAAAAAACTTCTGCATTTGTGTTGAGTTACCACAGATTTTCATGTTTATCGGTACTTTTGCCAGCATTGGAAATAGATGCAGAGGAATTTGAAGTTGATATTCAATTAAAAATAGCCGGGAGGCATTTAATAGAAAGGGTGAGGCATTACGAAAGAAAAAAGAAAGAAAGAAACTGTATAACCATTTTTTAACTTCTTTAAAGTGGCAGGAGGAGATTTTTTTTTTTTAGGGATCAAAATTTCTCTCTGGATCGATTGTAGCCCAAAACTACCCAGAAGGTTTCGAAGGTTTATTGGACAACAGTACAAAAGAAAACGACAAACCTTGTTTTTGAAAACTTGCCCGCAGCTAACCGTCCCCTTATAGGAAACCATGCTTTGATAATACTAAATCATATCTTATTAACATAAAGCTGGTATATTCGGCTTTTATTACTTCAGGTAGGACTATACACTGGTAAGCATGATTTCAAATTACAGAAAACCCGGGGGGGTTTCCAAAATAAATTGAGGGCGCTTCGTTCTGGAAAATGTCCTCATGTCTCTTTAATCTTCAAGATGATGTCATTTGGGCATTGTGCATGGAATGTCAAGAGGGAGCAAGCATTTCTGGTACATCATAAAAATAATAATTTATACTCCACAGGAGGCGAAATAAGTATATACAGTGTCGTAATCACTTAAAATCAAGTCTAGTCCTTTCTTTGGTCGAGTCGCACACATATTTTACACAGTTGCTTAGTGTCATTCTGTTGTAGTTTAAAATAGCTCTGCATTTGAAAATAGCACATGTATTGCAAAATAGCCCTTTTTTAAATAGCATATGTATTTACAAATGATCTATTACAAAAACTAGTATTTATATGAAAATAACATTTATAGAGAAAAGTATTTTTAATATTTACAAATAGCACTTTGATATAATGACTGTGTAGCAGTGATAAGATGTAAGCTTGTTGATTTGACTGAGTATAGTATCAGATGTTTTGAGCAAGAATGTTTTCAGGTATGAATCTTAATTTACAACTTCCTAACATAGGGGCATCATGGAAGGGACTCAACTGGATGAGATGACATTCTGAAACTTATTGATAGGGAATACACACTATATCAAAACAATTTAACATTTTAACAAGACATGGCTGGCATAGTATAGCTGGTCAGATATTTGAACATTCAAAAATGTTTTTGATGGTTGATCGAATTCAATGTAAACCCTGCCATTTTTTTTGTCTAATCCCACTTGGTCTAATTGCCATTTTGGCTAATTCCAATTGGTCTAATACCATTTAGTCTAATAACCATTTAGGCTAAAAACCATTTAGTCTAATAGCCATGTGGTCTCATATTCATCTGGTCTGAATCTCATATCGTCTAATATCCATACCATCTATAAACGATTTGGTCTAATGCCAATTGGTCTAATACCCATTTGGTCTAATACCCATTTGGTCTAATATCCATTTGGTCTAATATCCATTTGGTCTAATGTCACACTGGTCCAAACGGGTATTAGACCAAATAGATATTAGACCAAGTGAACGTTAGACCAAATGAATATTAGACCAAATGGATATTAGACCAAATGAATATTAGACCAAATGGATATTAGACCAGATGGATAGACCAAATGGATATTAGACCAAATGGATATTAGACCAATTGGGTATTAGACAAAATGGATATTAGACAAGATGGATATTAGACCAAATGGGAATTAGACCAAATGGTGTTTGTGGTTATTAGACCAAATGGTAGTAGACAAAGTGGGCATTGGACTAGATGGGCATTAGACCAAATGGCTATTAGACATTTTGGTTGTTAGATAAATTGGATGTTAGACTTTATGGTTATTAGACAAATTGGTGTTAGACAATATGGGTTTAGACCAATTGAAGGTAGACCAAATGGCTATTAGACCAAATGGGATTAGACCAAATGGCAATAAACCAACTGTAGCATAGCACAGCGGCTAAACTTTTTGACTGCGTAATTCGCCAGTCCAAACATGAATCCTATTCATATAGTACAACATTCGACTGCGTTCGTACACTGTGCACTATAGCATAGAGCTGCAAAGCACAGCGGGTAAGCTAAGCTTTTCAACTGCATAATTCGCTGAAAATGTTCGTTCGTTTAGAGCCAACTGAACATGTTCATTGGTTTCCGAAAAACTCGCTATTCCCTGTAATATTGAATGAGGTGTGGAACACCCATAATGACACCCAACAACCGGCACATTTCTAGCTATCTCATTGGGCTCATTGCAATGAAATTCAGACTCCGAATGACCCCACAGGCAACACCTTTCATAACAGCGCTTGAGTGACGGACGGTGAGAGTCATTGAGTCATTTACACACCAATGCTCTTACAGGATGGTCTTCCGACCAGCAAAAAAAATATTAAAAATTGCTAACAGCTAGAATTTGTGCTACTATGGAAAGGACATAATTATGATAGCTTATGTTAACTCGTGTGATAATCTGAACCATTACATTGCTGCATCTGGGACCTATTGTCATTCAAATGGAAGAGCAACATAATCATGGTTTTACTAAAAACCACAAGTTGAGTAGGTTTACCGCTAAAAATATTTGCTGCATGGGTGTTGTCAATCAACATCTACATTTGCTCAAAAGCATGTAACCCCTGCATGTAACTTCTGAAAGGAATGTGCTATCTTCATTATCTAAATTTCTTGGGGAAGATACAACTACTATAATTCAAAATATTTAAACAAATGAGCCTAAACTGGAACATAAGATAGTGAAAAGAATTTTGCAAAAATGACAAGTCCTCGATTCCAAATGTGATCGCACCAGACATTTAAGGCAAACACAAAAAACACCTTCAGAAATTGCATACAAGATGTGTATGTGTACATGATATATGAAATTCTGTAGTTCACAGACCATGTGTCGACATTCATGTGTCATGTGCCCATGTGTATATTTCATATGAATTCTCAATGTGTGGGTTACATTAGCATATTTTGTCACTTGTACAAGAAGTGATAATTCAATATCGAATTCTGTACTTAATCACCATATGGCTGGATATTACTCCATTGTCCTACAATTTTTTTGTTGACAACAATGATCATATTTCTATTTTAGAATGAGAGGAATGATGTGCGAATATTTAAAATCAATTTTAGGTATGTGTGGAAAATATATATTCGGATTCCAAAAAAATGTAGGTATGAAAATAACTAGAAATTGCATTGAGCTTAATCAGCACAAGTGGAGCATGAAAAGTGTCCAAGTTTTGATCTTGTAATTGCTTTTGTTTGCTGCTCCTCTATAATTTATCATGGTAAAACAACTTCAAGCAACCTTGTGAATTTAACAGTTTTCAACTGATTAGTATCTTACCGTAAATTACTGTGTCACATTGTTTTTTTCTCTTGTGAATGATGAGAGATGATATTATGGTTATACACTTGTCAGTATCTCTAGAGTCACCTTAAAGACACTATCAGTGATTTGCTAAATCAGCAAATCGAAAAAATCATCAAAAATCAGATTTTTGCATGTATGTAACAAGTACAGGTATCCTAACATACCCTGCAAATGATAAGACCAGAAGCAACCTAATAAGGACAGAATCGGAGATTTGAGTCATTACTGTCCGAACGGACACTTACTACAACACGTAATTGAATGGAGAATCGTATCTTGGAACACTGCCGTTTTCTTCCTTTTCTGTCAATTCTACAGCTGGAAAAGGTAACTTTTGAGAATTCTACGGACTTATCCTTCACTTAGAAGCTATTCCTGCAAATTTCAAATATTTTTCAAATCACTGATAGTGTCTTTAACCAAGAAATCCAGTTATTTATTACATATAAAAAGAATGTGCTCTCTCTCTCTAAACTCTTTAGTTACAGAGCTAAAATGTATACTTGAGTTTCTTCTGAATTCCTAAATATGATTGATAAAACCTTTGAATTTTCCTCTGAGTCATGGCATAGAGGAAAGGGTCAATGCCAGCATTGCAGAATTGAAGCAGCAAGAAGATGTACAACACTTGCCATGAGTCTGGCTGCGGAACAAAGATCTCAACTGCAATCACGTAAAAGCAATAAGGTAGCATGCAGACGGCCATTGCCGTGACGAGTGCCAAGAGGGTTGTGGCAGGTTTTATGTAACGCTTTCTTTGAATGTTTCTTAGTGCTTGATGTGCTATTTGACTTTTAAGTGATGATGATGACGACGATGTCGACGATGATAATTTTGGTGGTGTTGATGCTGGTAGAACTGGTACTGGTGGTGATGATGATAATGAGGAAGATGAAGATGTCCGAGAATGTGAAGTCAGAAGTTGCGATTCAGCTCTCATGCTCCAGCTTTTCTTCAACCTTTGATGAAGTAGGCAGAAAAAGGATGCACTCAGTCCACATACAAAGATCACTGGTATAAGATAAAGAGTCAGAAAGAATATCAGGGAAAAGGTACCCAATCGTCGTGGTGGTGACAAGCAGTTTTTGCTATAGTTTATGTTTTCAGCTATTTCATCAAGCTCTTTAGCCACTTCCCAACAAGATATTTCTACCACAGCAGTCACCATGGAGAATGTCCAGCCAATCACAATAGTTGCTTGGATACGAGCATGAGACTGTATTCTGATGTACTGTGGGTATTCCTTGAGCACCAGCAAGAAGCGATCTAAGCTGATGGCACACAATGTGAAGAGACTCGCATGCATAGACAAATCCATGAAAAATATCAACAGTTTGCAGGCATTTTCACCGAAGGGCCAGCTCTCTGGTGTAATGTACATAGGCGAATAAAGTGGTACGACAACAAGACCAGTGGTCAGGTCTGCACAAGATAAACTCAGAATGAGCAGTTCACTTGGTGCCACTCTCAGAGAAGGAACTTTGCAGAAGGCCA
>JAMKCH010009179.1:0-36747 GCA_023653785.1 Ophioderma brevispina
TTTAGAGACAGCCCCTAATGGTCTTCTTAACCAAAAATTGACAATCACTAACCCTTTAATTCTACCATCCATAGCAAAATTCCAACACACCCTATTCAGTGTCCACTCCTTGTCTGGAAAACCAAACAATTATAAATCTAGATGTACCATGCCCAAACCACTTAACTAATCCCCCTTTAATCTAGTAAACCATGCCATTTAGCCAGAATAACTGTACTACCATACATACCAAAATAAACAGCGAGGTAACAATTTGCATATGCTTAATGGCTAAAATGCCATTGACCTATTAAGTTGAAACTTCTACCACATGCAATGACACGCCAAAGGGGTTCTTGCCTGAAAGTCAAAAACAAGGCGAACTCGTATTTAGCGACGTGTAAATATGCCCGCGACTGTCGCCGATCACTAAGAAGTGAGAAAATTGAAACATACATCAGAACACCCCCTTAATTTTCTGGCCAAACTCCCTTACACTTCGGACCACTAGAGCCCCTTACTTAAGCACTATGAGCAGTGATTTGCTAAATCGGCGAATCGAAAAAATCATCAAAATCAGAATTTTGCATGTAGTAACAAGTACAGGTATACTAACATACCTGCAAATTATAAGACCGAAGCAACCTAATAAGGACAAAAAATCGGAAATTTTATCATTAGGTCCCGAACGGACACTTACTACAAACGTAATTGAATGGAGAACCGATCTTTAACAACTGCCGTTTTCTCCCTTTCGTCCATTCTACAGCTGGAAAGGTAACTTATGAGAATGCTAAGCTTAAAAAACCTTCAATTTGAACATTCCTGCCAATTTCAAATAGTTTTCAATCCACTGATAGTGTCTTTAAACCATGCAGGCCCGATTCCAAAAAGGGGTGTTAGCGCGATTTACGCTAAACGAACGTTTAAAGTGTGAGATAAGCGGATGGCTTAAGTAAACGCAAGTCCAGAAAGGAGTTTAAAGTTAAAACACAATTTCACCACCAAAATGTATCGAAATTTAAACTAGGTACGGGGCTAGTTTAATAAGTATTTTAGTGTGTGTTTCGCCAAATGCAGGGCTATTGCACACTCCAATTGACAACAGCCAATGGTGCACATCATTCTCAAACCCAGTTGGTTTTTGGTAGCACCTTAAACGGCTAGGAACCGCTACTTACGATGAGGCTACTTGGTTTGAAAGCTTTGTTTTAATTAAGCAAATGGTTTTAAAAATATTGAAACACATTTTGCTTAACGCAATTTTAAGTTATGGCATTTTAAGCTAATCGCGTTAGCTAAACAAGTTTCGGGAATATGGCCGCAATTGTCTAAATTGAAGTTGGGATATTTTACACCCAAAATCTATCACGGTCGAAGAAATTTATTTAGTTTTTAAGCCTTTTCAACACAGCTTTGTACATGAAAATGGATTGTTTTGGTAAAAGCCTCAAGAAATCCTTTAAATTCCCTTAAAATCACTAAAATTAGTCAAATATGATAATTATTAAACAAAACAATAAATCATTCATTTTGAAAAAAAAAAAACATGTGACCCATTTTTTTAAATTGGGAACCCATAGGAGTATGAAAAGGGGTGATTGATGTGAGGTTGAAAACACTGACTTTTAACGTCTTTTCACATTTTCAAAGAAATGTAAACAGGGCTGGCAACCCAAAAGACTGAACCACACGTGCAACAACCAGAACTTTAAAAACTAAATGGCCCTATATTTGCACGCAAATACGGCTACCCGCTTGTTTTGTGGTGGGCATACCGTGGACCTCTGGGTTGAGATTGGCCAAAGGCACTACAGGGTCTCGTGAATGGGCTATCATTGTGCCAAGTATGGGGCTCTAGGGCTATTGCAAATTTATGGAGGTATATTCCATCAATAGGGTTTCAACATATTAGCCTATGTCGCCCTAACCTTTGACCTCTTGGGTCGAGATTGGTCGAGGCACTAAAGGTGCCCAAGGGCTACCAGTGCCAATTTGGGGCTTTTAGAACAATTGTAGTTACGGAGCTATATGCCATATTAAGTTTCACTATTGGCTATGTTCGCGTGTGACCTTTGAACTCTGGGTCGAGGTTGCCCAAAGGCCCTAGAGGTGCCATGGGCCATCATTGTGCCAAGTGGGGGCTCTAGGGCCTTTGGTAGTTTTTTTGTGGCTAGGCCTAACAACTTTGTGCTTGATAATTCACATATTGGCCTGTGGCCTGTTACCTTTTGACCTCTAAGGTCAGATTATTCAAGATCCCTAGAGGGGCTCAGGGCTATCAATTTCCAAGTTGGGGCTTTAGCACAATTGTAGTTACGGAGCCAGATGCCATAATAGGTTTCACATATGGTCTATTGTAGGCTCGTGGCCTTGACCTGGGTTCGAGGTTGCCCAAAGGCACTAGAGGGGGGCTGGGGCTATCATTGTGCCACACTGGGGGCTCTAGGGCCTTTGTAGTTTGAAGCTATCCTCTTACAACTTTGTGCTTGGTGATTCACATATTGGCCTATGAAGCCCGTGACCTTTGACCTCGGGGGTTGGGATTGGTCAGAGGCACTTGAGGGGCTCAGGGGCTATCAATGTGCCCAAGTCAGGGCTTTAGCTCAATTGTAGTTTCGGAGCTAGATGCCATCATAGGTTCACAATTGGCTATATCGCTTGTGACCTTTGACCTCTGGGGTCGAGGATTGCCGCAAGGCACTAGAGGGGGCAATGGGCTACATTGTGCCAAGTGGGGGCTATAGGGCATTTTGTAGGTTGGCGCTAGAGGCTTAAAACTTGTGTGTTTGAGACGAAGATAGGAAGAATCACAAGGCGCACAATATACCCGCTGCTACCGCAAGCGGTATAAAAACCTTTCAATGAAAGCATGGGTACTACCATTGTCTAATACCTTTGTTGTGTATACTTTGCTTCCCCCACCTAGCAAATTACGCTGTTTTTTGAATATTAATTAGCTCATTTGACATATTAATTGCCCGAAATTCACCAAAATCTAATTCAGGTCGAGAACTCCTCAGCCCGCTTCCTTCCACCAGGTACATCATTAGCGCCTTACAAGAAACTCCAATGAAAACTTGTACACAAGGCTTGCGGGAAAATTTCATAAACTATGCAAATTATAACTTAATATAGTGATGCCGATACAGCCCCAGAGCGGTATGCCGATATCCGATCATAAAATGTGATCGAACGATCAGATCCCGATCAGATTATATTTGTAAATTAGAAATCGCGCCAAAAATCGCAGTGAAATTCACACTAACCTATTAACCATTTACCCTCTCACGAGTTGAACCAATATTTATGTGACAGTCTTTGGATATTTTACGTCACAACAGTGCTCGATCTTCCCTTACCCGCAGCCGGTGGTCTATTTGTTAACGTAAAAAACAATGTGTTTTATTATGGTGAGTTAGCGTGACTAGATGATCAAATTAAATTATTTAACCTCCCATGTGAGCATATTATGTTATCAAGCTGCACGTGGGCACTCGTGTGCTGAGAGGGCCTACTCAGCGCCGTTGTCTGCTCACTGAGCGGGTTTTCAGCTAAGTCGTGGGAATTGTGTGATAAAGTTTATGTTGACTGTTACATTGTGGATTGAAGCTCTGTTTTTCTTTAAATAAATTTGCAAAGGCGGCTACTGCCGTGTCACGTTCATTCGATTTCGGTCCGTAAAGCCTTGTTTTTATTCCCCATAGGCTATATTACTGTGTATTAAGTGTAGTGTCCGTATGGACATGTGTGTAGGTTCGTATGTATAGATATGTAGGTGCGTATGTAAAGGTGCGTATGGTTGACGATTTCAGTTAAGTCATTATATAAAACTTGAAAGGGGATGACGTCACTGATGACGTCCATTCGAGACTTTTATTTAGATATAGTGATTTGGGTATATGCTAGACTTCCCTATACAAAAATCCCATGAGAATACATAGTGTATATAAAGATGTTTTTTTTCTATTCATTTTTTATGTCATCATTTAAAAATATTATTTTTGTATAAATTTATTTTTATTTTTTATTTAATTTCTTTTTCATTTTGTGGTATTTGCTTATTTGAATTTCTGTTTTTTTTATATTTATTTTTTTTTTAATTTTTCAGTTTTATTTCCTATTATCCTTTTTTAATTTTTCTTCATAGTTATTTATTCCTTTATAAAGAAATTTTATAAATAGAAAGAAATTTTATAAGTAACTAACTAATTAATAAATGTTTGAAGATTACTATTATCAAATGAAGCAAAAACATGAATTTTAATGAAGAAATAATAGCCAGCATTTTACATATCCTGATGAATTCCGTATGAGGAAACCACTGGGAGCTTCCCTTTTCAGCCATACAATGGCTGCAATGACTTACTTGTACCATGCTCATTCCGTCTGTAGACTGTTATGAATTTTCCATGTATATTTGGGAGATCTTCACCCGCAGGAAACCTTCCCGTTTTCAGAGTATGCGTAAAATACGCAAAAGGAATAGAAATTATCTACATTAGTACCACACCAAGGATTCTTGCGGTAAATGATGACAGCGCATTTATAATGACATAATGTATAGTCACATAGAAGAATATAACTGTAAGCTTTAAAAATCTGTTTTGTATTTTAGTAAACTTTGGGCCTTTTTATTTCAGTTTGGATGATCAGTGAGGTAGATCGGTAGCTGATGACTTTTCTTCTCCCGATCCCATTCAAAGCCGATTCGACCAAAATTGGGCCGATTTCCGATCACCTGCCGATCAAGATCCGGCCATCACACTTTATTAGCATAATTTTACATACAACCCAAAATCTAATCAGTTTGAGACTCCATCACAACCACCCGTTTCTATTCTTTCCACCAAGTTACAATCAATCGGAGCCCTTACGGAACTCCCGATAATCTCCTCCATACAAATGTTGACATTTCTGCTGCATTTGACCTTTTCAGTGGACCCTGTTTCCCCTACCCTGACCGACCCAGGGCGGACCCGGGGGGATAATTAACATATGAGTAGGGTTCCCCTCCTACAATAATACCAAAGTTTGGCTACTCTAGCTCATCCTGAAAAAGATATGCCCATGTTCCAGGGGTTAACATTTTTATCACGGTCCATACCGACGGACATACGGACGGAGCCCATTTTATAGTCCCCTACCGAACCGGGGACAATAATCAGGGTTTGACAAATAAGGAGTCATATTCTCTCAAATGGAATATCTTCAAAAAAAAATTCGTGCAAAAATGAGTTTTTGAGCACCACATTAGAATAATTGATGCAAAATATAAAATAACGCTTTAAAAAAAAAATGTGGCAAATTGTCACTCCAGGTACACTGGAACGAAAAGCAAATAATCCCCAAACCAAACCAAACCTGTTTACTGAAAGCTCCAAGTGAAACAATCCTTTGTGTCTTTCCTACAACTAGCAGCCTGTCTCAAAAAAAATGGTACATCAAAAAAATTTGGTTAAAATGAAAATTTTCCACCACATGAATTGCATTCTTACTGCATAATATTAAGAACACAGACCAGGCTTTCCATGGTGGTTGGATTTCATTTTATTTGCTTTTGTCAACAGAGAATATAATGCAATTTTACTACGATACACTACAATTGCAATTTTGTGCACTTTTATGCATATGCGAAGTTGTTTCGCGCAGTTATCCTGCTATCCTAAGCTCACAAAGATTGCAACTTGACACAGAAACCAATACGATTTAAGTAAACAAAGGAGTCTAGGTTTTATCGACAAAACAAGTTTTAATAGTCAACATAATCATTTCAAGATAAATATCTTCTCTTCATAAATAATACACAATAAACAAAATATTTATTGCAACACGTCAATAAAATCGAGCTTTGAATTTATTGCAAAATTGGTATCATGTGAAAATCAATTCCCCGAGGATGTATTGCAACCAAAATAAACACTATCCATCAAAGAACCAAATTTAAAAATCCTGCAAACGATCTTTGTGTATTTCTATTGTTGAAGTCAATAAAAATCGAATTTGGAAGCAATATCAAGGTGTTGGTAGGATTTTGCGTTATATGACCTTCAATAACATAAAACTCTCTCATCCATGTTGCTGTACGCTCAGTTCTCTTCTCATACAAACAAACATTACCGTTTTAATGAATTTATTCGGAGAAAAACGGATTTGGTCCTCCAGCAAGATGGGTTAAATGGCCCATTGTCTCGTTTATCGTTTTTGTTTGCTACTTTGCAGTCGAGCCCAGCCTCCGTCCAATCCACGTCATCGTGGCTTGTGCTTCGTTGACCAATGGGCGTCGGCTTTTCTCCCGGGCTTTGGCGTCTTCCGCCATCCGTCCTCACATAGCTCATATCTGCGTAGGAGTGGTCAGGGTTTTGGTTACTTGGCAATAAATTGTTTTCCCTCCCACCCCTCCTCTCCCCTCTTGTTTATAGAGGGTAGGACTGAACCATTTTTATATCTCATATTTCTTTCCTTCAGCCAAACGGCAGCTCTCGCTTTTATTGTTTGGCCATTTATTTTGGTTCATTCATTAATATGGCATTTTATTTTACGGCTAATGGATGTGAGCGAGCCAGAAGTACCTGACTTCAGGCTTCTCCTATATGCCTATGTATTATTTATAGCATTTTTCAATGTTGTGCTGGCAAATAACAAATATTAATGGTATTTTTTAATTTAGTTCACATCTAGATGTATTTAACTTCAGATTTTCTTGCCTCAGTCTCCCGCTATGCATTAATTCAATTATTAATATTGCAATTTATCTTAGATATTGGATGTCTGCGAGCTTTAGAGGTAACTGACTTCAGGTCCAACAGTTTATGTTTTTTTTTTTAATATTGCAAACTTTGTTTTAGGCAGTTCTTGAGGTAGTTGACTTTAGGAGCCCTTTAACGTTTGATTCACAACTTTAATCCAATATTCTAATTGATCCCTAGACTGATGCGTGTAAGCCAGGCTAAATGGTTAATATTATCCAAATACAGTAATGTCAGCCTAATCTTTGCTACATTGGTTCTCTGGTGATAGTATATAATGATGTATTAATTTTGGCTTTACAGTAATTTAAATTCATTTGGTGAAAAATTTGGCAAGAGGAAACTGTCTTCATGCCGAGGGCATGCAATCATAAGAATTTATTATTTTACATATGTGGCTTGTTATACTAAAATATTGCATATGTGGCTTTACAGACATTGCATGTTGGCTTTACAGATGGCACAATCTGTGGTATGGGTGTACATGTAATAGGGGAAGCTGTCTCCAAAGTAACCCATGGTGTTGAAATGAACTGTTTTCAAAGCCAGACCATATTGAAAACTATGGTTGTTTAGAGAACCTGATATGAATGAATAAAGGACTATGTCCTACGCACGATGTGATGCAATTGGCAAACCTTTGTCTTGTCCCATTCTTTGTCCGTGGACAATATGTCAAATGCTATTCACATTATCTTAAAGCCAGAACTTACTCATTATATCTTCCACCATTACGCAAGTGTTTACGTATCTTTAAGAGTATCTTTATGAAGTTAATCCCTTTTTAAAGAATTTCATATCTGTTCAAATGTCAACAACTTATGTTTTAACTAATTCTTTCACTGTTTTCACTCAACCAGAAAAGTGGCACAAACTTGATTTTTGTGTTCCGCAGTAAACTGGAGTTATCTCTCATTGAAACAAGCAAATGAGATGAAACAAAAAATGCTGGAAAGCCTGGTCTTTTCTCTTTAATATGATGTACAAAACGACTTACTTATGTTGAGATATAATATTGAAAAAAATCGGTTTTTGATTGTACTATTTTTTTTTAGACAGGCTGTATATGTCAGGCAACTCAAAAACACACTGATTAACACCAAATAATTTGCAAAATACATTAAAAACATAAAACAAGATTAACATCTTCTTTCACGCTTCCATTCATGTCATTTTTTAAAATCAAATGTATGACAGAAAGACAAACACACCTGATGCCATATAGATGTCCATGCATGTAGAATTCCTCTGTACAATAATTCACCTTTGACCTGGAATGCTAACCTGGCTCTTACTACGTCGTAATGGTAGGTAAATATAACAGCCACACCATGCCTGCAAATGATAAAACTTGATCACATTCAAGTCATTAGAAAGGGAAAGCCAAGTAAATGTATCACTAAAAATCAACGGTCACCGAAATGTGTTGTCTGCCGTCGCGGTCTGTGAAAGGGGATAAGGTTACATGAAGGGGGGATCACCAAGGTTCAATGAGGTTGCCAACATGAGGGACCATGGGCTTCTAGAGATGACCTTTGACCCCACTCTTGAGAGGGGCAAACGTGTCGAGCATTACCCAAGTACTAATTACATGCAGTGTGCCATGAAAATGTGTGCCCGTTTGTGGAAACATTGGGGGCCAAAAATTTTATGTTTAGGGTAACAGTTTGACCACAGACAGGACACCATGTACAGATACACATTAGACACAATTTGTGTGACAAAAAGTAACAACTCCAAAGGTTTTTTAAAGTACATTAGGTATTATGATATTGTTAAAAAAAAGCCAAATGTTCTTTTCCCCAGGGATAATGAAAAACTGTTTTTAAACTCCTAACTTTGAGATGGAAAAGATATAAAGATACCTCCAAGAGAGCCTGACATTAATTCTGCCCTTAAACCTGTGAGAGAGGGACAATGAATGAGTGCTGAATATTGATGCAGGCCATTTTGAATTAAATAAAATTAATGCTAAGAGTTCAGTTTTATTAATGTCAATTAAAAGAGTGTCTTTTCACAAAAGAAGCCTTACAAGAATTAGTTGTCTAAATTGAACCTTTTTGAGGACCCACAAAAAAAAACTTGGCAAAAGGCATTAGAAGGGATAATAGTTTCTCTGGCGAATTAATGTTGTGAAATCTATTACCGCCCGACAAACTTTCGTACTCTCTCTGTACTCTAAAATTAATATTGAAAGACATTTATTTGAAAAAAGGCCATGGTTGGATTCGAACCTCGTGTACCTGCATTTTAAATCGATGCTTTATCCACTACACTAGGGAGGGAGGATGTGGGTGGTGTTTTGATTTAATCCTACATTAGCTTTACGGAAAAAAACCGATTAATCCTATTGTGATATGATAGATTTACTTAAAAAAGCGGCCCGCTAAGTTTTGTCCGGTAAATAGATTTCACAACCAGTCTTCGAGGACTAGTCTGGCGAATAGTCACTTTCCAAAAAAAAAGTATTTGATTACTTTTGGTTCTCTCTTTTGAACATAGATATTTCATAATTTGGCATGAAAGATAGCAGGTATGTCCTTTTCAAAAATCCAAGCATTCAGTCTTTAATCAATAAATGGATACAAAATTTCAGGAAGTACAACAAAAGACATCAGTTTAAAGGTGCAGGTGGCCTTGATTTTTAAGTCTAAGTTTTTTCATCTTGATAGAATGGCCTTCACCCCAAGAAACCCGCTATTCTGTAAAGTTTCGCGTGGTATTTCAACCCGTTTTGATGCTGGAGAGCTAAAAACGTGTTATTTTGCAATCCCCATTAGCAGTACTCTGTTAAAACTTAATATTGGTCGACCAAAAGGGGCACGTTTTTTTTGGCTTATTCTGCGGTACCTGATCATTGGCCCCCCTCTTAACAACATCCAAACCAAACATCCTTTAGCCCCCTAAGATTTCACAGCAGGTAATTGAGAAAATAGCTTTCTTCTTGATACCAAAATGTGACCCCGTTCCGGTGTAAAAAATCTGTGGTCCCTGGGACGAGGCTTTAGCGATTCGGGCAATATAGACTTTAAGACAGAGAAAGGAGGGGTGGCACCATTTTTCCTTTCATAACGCCAACTTGATATTTGATTTTCATTTCATCTACTCACCGTTTTAACACCCTTCATATGCCATAAACTGTATTGCACTGTAGGGAAATATACGCACCATCATGGCCCCATTACCTCTGTACGACATCCAAGCACCCCTTCATATTTTAACTACTTTTAAATAGGATGAGCAACTCTGGAAAAAAAAGTGGTATGTTTGTTCTAAAACAGAAACGGTAAAATTTGCAGTAAGGAAATATTCATTATTTTGGGTTTCAGGATGCAAAATGATAAAAAAATATGTGTGCGTAAGGTTTAAACAAAAAACTATTTTGCATAAGAGCATAATATGTGTAAAATTATAATGAAACAGAATTTTGGGTTCTCGGATTTGGCGCATCACTATATTCAAAGAATATAAGCTGTGTGGCTGCCAGCCTATTTCAATTTGACCCTTAACAGACCTTTGGCCTTGGCATGCGACCTTTGACATTGGCATGCAACCTTTGACCTTGGCATGTGACCTTTGACCTCATCAACATATGAGGGATCCCCCCATGTTGCACCTATGATACAAGTGTGGTTCCATTGAACTTCAACTTGTTCAATTGAGGGAATTTTAAAAAAAAAAAAAAAAACATGATAGTGACACACACACACACATCCACAAGCCACAACGGATTGCTAAGTGGTTCCTGACAACATATGAGGTAGCGAAAAAATAATGGCCTCTCTCAAAATAAATAATATTGTTAAACGATCATTCATTGAAAATGCTATTCAAGAAGTTTACACTAGAAGAACAGCAGAAGTGGTTAAGTAACCAAGTACCGAAACAAATCAAGTATTCAAGCTGAATCAAATATCAAATTATTTATAAATGCCTCCAGTTACTTTATTTAAAAACACATGATGCCAAGATGTGGGGTCCAAAAAGTTTCAACTCTTTTTTTCACTTTATTTTAGAATAGGGAGGGAAAATGGCTAATTAAGGTGATTTCGTATTTCGTGATTCCAGCACCTTCTGTTTATTTCAGGTTTCACTAGATATCCTTGGAAAAAAACCTTTTCCGAAATTTGAGTTGATTCGATCTTGCCGGTTTTGTGTTTTATTGATCAATAATACTTGTTTCCACCGGTCCCATAGGCCACTGTTCCGCTGTAAGTGGTCTGTTTACGGACAGAAAAATACAAAAATTGCAAATTTCTTACATGTGCGACCGAATCTGCACGTAAGACTAGGTACACATGGCTACTAAGGGCTAACGGTTCAGATAACATAAAAATCCCCAACTTTTTTACGGTGGTAAGTGGGGGGACGAGGTTGTGGACACGAAAAATTCCCCTTTAATTCCCATATTATTTGATTATATTTGGGTAAAGCACTTGGATATAAGATATGCTTAGAAAAACACTTACTTCTAGTACTAGATTTTGGTTAACACCAAATTAGGCTTTTATATGGAATAAAACACATTATTGAGCATGTAAGTTCTTACAGAGACACTTACCAATTAATGCCTAAAAGCCACAAATCTCTATTCACCCACACCCAATTTGCAATTTTCCTGTTTTATTTCAGCCATTTTTTGCTTCACATTTTTTTCCCTATTAAAAACGGTTTTAATTTGGGCAGCAGTATCGAGCAAGATTATTATCGATTTAAAGAGAGAGACACAAGGACATGTTCAGAATGAAGCGCCAGCTCATGCTTATTTGGAATGCTTACTATACTCTTTGTTCAAAGTTACCTTTTACAAGATAAGCGTACTTTAAGCGTGATGCGAGTAAAGGTGTGCTCGTGCTATCTACTGCTAAGCCCGCCCCTTCCAGGGGATCCGATTGACGCGGCGTACTCTTGTAAAAGGTATTTTGATAAATACTTAATGTATCAGATTTTCACACCTGAAGTTGATAAGCTAAATATGCCGTCGTTATGTAATATGATGATGATTTTAATTTTCTGTGGCCCACAACAGAAAAATCAAAGGCATGCGTGTTCTATGGGGACGATACGCTAGGCAAGGCAAGTTTTCAAAAACATATGGGGGAGGGTTTTTGTTCTTGTGACCAATTAAACCTCCGAAACGTTCTTGGTAGGTGTCCACCACCCAATCAAGTGTTCAAATTGAGAGAAATTTATCCTCAAAAATCTCCTCCTTTCTCTTTAAATTAAAGGTGGGTGGCTAATTGACAGCCTTGTTCTTGCCGCCACTCATCAAAGAGATGTATTTAGGAGCAAGCTTAATAACCCCCCAGTAGAATTTCAGGCATGAGAAATTATTTCCCATTTCAGATTTTATTTCTAAGCTATCCACCAAATGGGTAATGGATTGTGGTGGTGTCAGGATGAATTCAGTGGTTGGGAGTATAATTGATACGGGGCCGAATCTATCCATGTTGTTGATCTAAGGACGACTCCCTAACTAGTTCCCAAGGTGGTTGATGATTATGAACAAAAAGTACTGTTCCCTAAATCCCTCTAAACAACAATCCTGATTGATTCAAGTCCTGTTAGAGCAGGCTTTTAACCTGAGACATATATTGGGTTTAAGAAGATAACATCCAAAACAACAAAGGCTTGTCGTACCTAAATGCTTGTAGTATCTATGATGAGCCTGAGAAAGATCTTGATCTGTCTTAAAGGTGCAATTGATGGTGCTTCGCACAGCAACAGCAGCCCTGAAAAAGGTCAACCATGCTTTTAACCATAACAATTACAGAAGAGAATGGTGCAAATGAGAGATTTCAAATTACAGGTTTTGTCCCCGATAAAATGTGAATTCTGATTTTTGTACTGGTGTTTTTGTTTGTAAAGCTCTCTATATCAAAAATATCCCATTACAAGGATGAAGCTTGAGAACTGTTGCTTTGGTGACAAAAATTGTATCAAAATATAAGCATATAAACAAAAACACCTTTGTTTTCATTTTAAGTTATTTCTGAGCTTAAATAAAAGGTGGGGAATCTACTGCGGTCTAATCTTATGAAATCACTACATATCCACAGAAAAAATAGGGATGACATGAAATATATTGGTTGCCACCCTTTAATGGGAATACCAGTAATGCAATGAGGAAGTTCTTCTTATTGTGATAATGTTAGTGTTATTATACTTTGTTCATCAACCTTAATAGGCAAAATTTACTGGGTTTTGGTTTATCTGCGCATGAGAGTAATTTCGTTTAAGAAGCGCCTCTGCCACAAGCGTGCACGGGTTACATCATACACTACATTTGCTTGTGTGGTAGTGTTGCTTGCATGTTGCCCCTGCACTGTTCTATATCAATTCGCGGCATTGAAGGGCTGCCTATTTGGCGATGAACAATGTATAGGAAACGTATTATTAAATTATGGAAGAAATTTTTTGTTTTCCAATGAAGAAAACAAAAGTGATTTATTAGCATTAAAATATCTGAAAAGATGCAAACCAAGAAAACTGTCATCAGATTACTGTGAAGACTTACAAATCATCTCAAACATCGCTGGCTGAAACAGATTGGATGCTGAAGTTATGTTGACCATAACACACAAGTTTTAAGGTTTGAAGGTGGGCATCCCTAAAAAGTGCTCAAAAAGGACACAAATAGTTTTTTTATTTTTTTCGAAAAAAAGGTAAAATTTTGTTAAAAAGGTCCACTTTTGCCACTTTTTTTTTGGGGGGGGGAGTCAACATTAAAAATTCCCCTAACAAAATCATGGTTATGTTCTGAATTTTTTAATTGCACCTTAGGGGCACTACCCAATACTCGCCGTTACCCCACTTTCAAACCATCAAAACCTGAGATTTTTTGGTACCAATACCATTAGAACCTTGTAATTTTCTCATCTCATCTGCAAATGGTTTTGAACTGACTTCTTTCCCCAGATGAATGCTACACGCTTATGGTACTTTCCTATGATAAAATCGCCTACTTGAGGCCGGTTTCTCAATTTTTCATTTTTCGAATTCCAACTAAAGATATTCTCCAATATGCTCAAATTTTGGAGAAGAAAAATAATAGCGACAGACACTTTTTTTAAAATTTTTCTTATATTTTAATAAGTGAATCACTGACTTCAAAAAATGAGAAACCATTTCCTAGCCAAAGTTGATCTTGTTTATTGAAAAAAACATAAAATTCTTTTTTTAAATTGGGGGATTTTAAATTGTTTTTGTTATGCTGTCTGAAGGTAGGCAAACATCTTTTTTTTTTTTTTTAGTATTTTCTCTAAAACTTCCCAAGTTTTACACTGTCCAACTCAGATCCATCATCCAATTTAACTCGCTAGAAATATGTAATTCGGTCAAATATTTGCAAAGTTACAAGCAAAAACCTGACATACTGAACGCAAAAACTTGAGTGTAACTCACTCAATCTCCTCGTTAAGACCTTAGTCGGCGTCTGTAGAACACGTACTGGCGTCGAGCGTACTACGTAGTACGGTACTTGATTAGTCATCAATCTCCCCCACTTGTTCGCTGGTGCCATGTGATGGGCGGGTGCCCACCCTCACCCTGTACTGGCTCCGCCACAAGGCATGACAAGTGTGAATGACACTCTTCTAGTCATTGGACATAATGGCATGCAAGACGATGGCCAAGTCACCAAGTGCAGTATTCAAAATACCATAATGCATGTTGCAGCAACTTTTTGGCTATCCATGAAAACTTTCACTACTTACCTGCACACAAGCAGCACGTAAAGAGCGCAGAGTGCATCGGATGCCAAATACAGGGGAGGTAGGACACGATCTGCACGATTTGGGCATTGGTGCTTTTCCAAACATAATTTGTGGAAACTACTATGTGCATTTACTATGCAGTCCCCTTTGTCCCAGTGACATTAACAAAAAAATCACTCTTAAACACCTTTGTTTCAAAAAATATCTTAGTAATATCATGTTAAGTTAGAAAAAATTATTAATATCAAGTCCGTCGATGTTAGTGGAATTAACCTCGCTGCAATAGGTAATTTCCAATAACGCTCATTAAGATTTAAATATTCGTGACCAGGCGTTGTCTTTAGTCAAGTCCCTGGGTGTAACCGTTCGATAATTATGCGTAAGCGCACTCCCTCCGACCGTAATTCTTGAAACAGACTAGCAACCGGGATGTTTGATGCCCGTTTTGAATTCGCTGTTGCTGTTAGGTTGGCATGGGTCCTGCCCCTATCTTCGGCCCCCTGCCTAATAGTGATCTAAAGTTTGAGTGCTTATCCAGCGGCTGAATTACACAGACAGAGGGGCGGTCTCCGTGCTAGGGGTCCGGTTTTCTCCTACCACAGACCACTGTCGTAGGTTGTTATTCTAGTGTAAACTGATAAAATATCCAACTCTTATATGTTTAAATAACACGTCTTGTACTTGTAGACATACTTGTACTTGTAGAAAATACACGTGCATGCCCCCGGATTCGTGTTTTATTTTATTTGTTTCAATCATGATCATGACCTTTACACTGTCCTCAGTAAGGAGAATTGCATATCAATCAAGTTTTCATCAAAACCAATATGCATGACATTTATTTGCATATACGATTATGTATTATGCAGTATCCAAGCTCTCTCTGGACTGTTCCCAGTTATTTTCTTTAGAATGGGCACGAACCGGTTTTTTTTCGCTAATTATCACAAAACGACGAGCAGGCTGACGCTGGTTTTTTCGTACCTATCGATGTCAAAGTTCCATACTAAATACAATATTCAACTGGTACTCTCCGACTGTGGCTAAATCGTGCAACAATCGTCATAGCAATTACGAACATGCTATAGCCCCTGCTATTTTAGAAGCCTTTTGAAATCTGCAAAAACTTTGTGCCCGTCTATGCGACGATAAACTTCTGCATCTTGAAAACCAACATGCCGATGAATGTTCTTGGATTGATAAGGACATTTTTATATTCGAGGGGCCCTTGGCGAAATCAATGAGAAAGTGCAATTTTTCCGTGCCATACTATTTTTATTTGTATTGGGCTTGGGGGGGCAGTAAACATCCAGCGCCCACCAGTGAGCTCGCCGATTCAAGATTGATGTCCCGACCTCTAGCCTTTATTACTCCAACCTGTGGCAGTATCTCATCACATTGGAGTACATGCACTATGAGTGTACCATTGAGCTAGAATATAACCAAGAGGGGAATCGCGTGTATTGTGGAATTATAGCCCAAGCCCGTAACCGACTTATTTCTCTTGTTGCTCTCACACACAGCGCGCCATGGTTTTTGCTGCGTAAGCACGCGAGTGTCGTCACTGTTGAGGCGCAAGCCAACACCTAAAAAATCTTGCTTCACGCGTTATGTTTCAGTGTTGCTTTGGCTTTCCCCAGTGTTTCCATTGTCTGTTCGGCCGATTTTCTGCAATAATTACTCCTACAAAAACCAATCAGATTGAAGAAACCATGCATCTAAAAGATTCCTGCATCCCTATTGCACAAAATTCTCGCCAATTGTTACTTTTGCTTTGGAAACGGATATTTGAGTCCTGTGAGATAGCATTGTCATCAGTTTGTTGTTGTTTGTTTTCTCGTCCTAAGTGTGACGAATGTAAAATTCTGTCGGTCGCAGTTCCGGGTATTTGCTCCAATTATTGCACTTACTCCCAAATCTGGACTGGGAAAGAATTTATCATCTGCCACAGGCTACGTAATTCGGCAACCGTTAACGAATAAAACCGCATGTTAACGTGTCGAATTTTTAAGTGGTGCAGAATACTAATTCATACCCTGGACCGAAACTTTGCATTGGAGTATATGGAGAAATTATACGTTTTTCGAAAATTCTTTCAAAGCTTGACATGAGGGATTAAAATTTTATTGAAAGGTGATTGAGAGAGAATCATATCAAAATGCCACACATTAAGCAATTGGAATTGATTTCGTCAAAGTAATTACGTGTGCTGCTCTTCAGATAATTGATCTTTCCTATTCACACAGTGTATCTTTCACTCCAGTATTCAGAGGCGACGGTGAAGGAGGGTGAGGAATGCCTATTTATGACACGACTGGCGAACCGTGTAAATACCGCAAGTTTTTCGCATAATCGCATAATAAGGACTTTCCAAATGAACACGAACGTAACCAAATATGGTGGTGCCAAAACTAACGATAATGAAGTGCGTATTTCTCATTATAATACTTTTGGGCAGCTCAAATTTGGTTACGCCGTTTCGTGAGAATATGCGGGTCTCGTTTATAATTTACTGCCTTTAGGTCCATGGAGTGGGTACGCCACTGTAAAACTTACGTACGTACGCCCGTACGTCTTTTATCTGTTAGTTTACAGAACTCTGTGCGCGAGACTTTAGTTGTACTTGTAGGAAGTCCGATTCTCGCCCGTAACCGTCACTCTCCTCTTATTGGCGTGTACCCCATTCTTGTTCGTAGGAATTGAAAACCACCCCCTTGTTCGCATATCTTGGTTGTTGAAAAAATTCCCCTTTGGTTTGTGCAAAATCGCGAATTTTTATGGCTAAATATACCCCCTTTTTCGCAAAATCTGAATGATTTTTTATTTATCACCTTTTCAATCAAACGCGAACTAGGGAAAATACAGTCGGGAATACAGTCAAACAAAAAAAATACGGATGTGAATGATGACACAAAAAGCCTGTGGTACCATGTGAACCATGCGGCAGATGACAAGAGGAATCTCTAAGAATACATATAGACCTGTGTCGTCAGCTGAAGGTTCGAGAAGGATTTATGGACTTGTTTTTAATCCATGGCGAAAATCACGGACAAATTATACAAAAAGGGTCTTTCTGTGACCACCCAACTATACTACTACCCCTTCCCAAATTCGCGAACTTTGACATGAAAAGTGACACTTTTTTAACAGCGAGTAATGACCGCAGATAGTCCACTGTTATTCTGATGTATCCAAGAGGATTAAATCATAGATTGTGTCGAGTGGATTTGGTATCAATAGAGCCCACAATACGGTGAAGTGCGCAATCGTGCCGGGCAATTGTGGGACTTGTGTGATGGGACTCGGCAATTACAATTTACAATCAATACATAATCAACATGAACCGCAATATGGTGAAGTGCGTAATCGCGGTGGGGACTTATCATTTATTAAACAAATACATGTTTAAGACGACAACTAGCGTATATCTTTAAATGTATGTATAATTATCTAATATTATATATATATATCATATATATATCGATCTATATATCTATATCATCTATATCTCTCTCTTTAATTAAATCCTATATCCAATCTACACTCTTCTTTCTCTTTAGCGTGGGCGACGGGTACCGAACGGAACCTGCCTCCGTCTGAATTTTTGTCGCAGTTAGACGAACTACGTCTTCTTTATTTACATCTTTAATCCTATCTTGGGCTAAGAAATAAACAGTTCTTCTAAAACTGCTGATGGCTATAGAGAAATATGCCACTTAATGTTAGCATTTATAATATTCTTTATTAAGTACTGAATGGTTTATGGGTTAACTTGAATAGACCTGCACAGTTGATAAGAGAAATGACAGATATTGTTTTTCTGCGATGTGCATTGACGATATTATTTTATTGTTTTGGAGAACTGTACCAAAATATCAGTTTATATTAATTTTTTTGACATCATGGCATGTAACTGGAACAATATAAACCCATATCGAAGTTTTACCAACAAGAACCCTTTTGGAACACACAAATTACATAAAATTTAACGAAGTTGTTTCGGTAGCCGTATAGGGCTACCTAACCCCAGGGTTCGGTATCCGTCTCCCGGGAAAAAAATAGCCCGGGAGTGTTTCGTAGCCCGTACGCGCCATCCTTAAGGACATCGTAACGAATATAACAATGTTTTTCAAAGAGGGCGCAAGCCGGTGCACGAGGTTGTTTTGGTCTTGCGCAATTCGACTTCAAAATAATGCAGTTTTTTTTCCTCTTACTAAAAACGATTTCCATTGTTAGTAAGACAACAACGACACAGATGCAAATGAAATTGTTTGAAAACAATGTTGCTACTCCCTTTCGTTTCCAAGAAATTTGACTTTGCACTGTATTTGTATAAACGAAAGATTGCTGGGAAGACATGTATCGCTCAAAACCACCGATCGACTGTACGGTGTTGTTACTGCTATATGCGTCCTAATTATGCATATCAATCAGTGTCAATACAGTGAATCCGATGGGCAGCTTGATACGTGCATGCTATCCGATCATCAGAAGTTATTTTATCTGAAAATATTGTTTAATGCATATTAACATCTTATGTTTTTGAGACGTTTTGGAATTTGGGAAACATCTCTGTAAATGTCGGATTATTCCTGCGTATAAACAGCAAATTGGGCAGATTGCCAAAGAGAAATCTAAGTCTTTAGCTCGGAAACAAAAGACCCTACAGAATATAGTTGGAGTGGATTTAACACAAGTTTATGTGTAGGTGTGTTTCGTCACGTCAAACTGTATATCCCCTTCCGCTTCTTTAAAAGCCATTTTAGCCAATTAACCAAATCCCTTTTTTCTTGTTCTGTATTTTTGTGCCTCTTTTTCATTTGTAGAGTCAACAAAATTATTTTCCAAAGCTCATCGTGTTAAGTGGTTGTGAGATTCGGCGTTTTGTGGGAAGGTCATGAGTGACAGTATTCCATATTTCTTATCATAGGCTAAAAAATATCGTGAAAAGTTAACCTTTAGGCCTTCATTAAAGAATTCCTTACATAGCAAAATGTATTTTGTACTCGTACTCAGTTCGCTATATAGTCGATCTGCTCGGGTGGTCGCAAGTGGTCGCAAGTGGTCGCAAGAACCGTTTTTTTAAAATGTTTTGATTTTTGAAAGGATTTTTAAAACTTCTTTTTTTGTGTTTTTCTAAAAATTTACGTGAAACTGGTTTTGAAGACGCTATTTTGGAGTAATTTTACATTGTGAAAATCCTGAAAAAAATAAATCTGGAACTTGTGTAAATAAGGTTACGGTCGATCGGAGACAGCATTTTATTTTTATGATACTTTTTTATTTCTTTAATATTTGTTAAATTCATTATTTTTTTATTTTGGTCACTTTTAATTTATTATATTTTGTTTCCTCTTTATTCCCTTATCTCTTTATTATTTATTTTTTTTTAATCTGAGACGAATATATATTTAGTTATATTCGTCCGGGTTTTATTAATGTCGTTTGCTCTTTTAGACGTTTATACAAGGTGGAATTACCCTTCCAGAGGGCGAAAATATTAAACTACACATTGAAACGAGGAAGAAATGCCCTTTCTGTTGCTTTTTGTTTGGACGACAATCGAGCTTCCGTTCAAAAGTTTATGAATCGAAAATGTAACTCTCAAACTAAATCTCTATCATATTTAATTGTTTCCACTTAAACAATTTTATATCTAAACAGTAAATAGATAGATGGGATAAAAAACCAAATGTAAAACATACTTATTGGACTATGCATTGTACTATAATATTCGCACTTGCGCCAGGAGAATCTTTGGTGCACAAGATAGGGAAGTCCAAAACGCGTTCTATCCTATTCCTAAATTGCTTATAATTTCAATGTTTAAAACATAGGCTTGAATTTCGTATTTTGCTCCTATACGAAATTAGAAATTGCAATTTTTGTACCAAAGAACTTCTCAGCTTCATCCTTCTATATGGGGAATATTTTTTTTTTTTGAAAAGACTTTACATTAGGGCAAAAATCAGTACGTTCGATTTTTTAGAGACACCTGATTGTGCAATCTCTTGTTGCCCTCCTGTCGTACATGCAGTGTGGGCATGATCGTTCGTCCGCTGACTGGTGTCGGCTATATAACCGATCCCCTGTGTACCACGCATCCGTAGCCGTATACGGCTTCTCTCACCACAAAGGGCCCGTTTTGGTGTATAAAGCCGTATACGGCTACGGACACCGGGGTGAGGTTAGCCGTATAAAGGTACGAGAAACATCCCTAAAAGTAATTAGCCTAAAAGCACGTGGATATAAAACAAAAATACCAAAATCGAAATGCTAAACTTATAAAACACAAGGTCTTATTGTATGTTGATAACGACGAAAGCACTAGCAGACTCGTCTTTCATAAGCATTTAGGACACATAAATGTGTTTATATCTTAGTGAATGTAAAGGACTTCACAGAATAACGAATTCTGTGAAATATTACAATTATATAATTGTCTTATTATATTCGTTCACGCACGAAGAACTAAAGGTACTTTTCAGTGAAAAATTCAATATATTTAAAATAGTAAAATTCTATGATTTAAAATGTACTAACAGGAACAGAATGTATGTACATCTACATGCAATTAAACGTCGTTTTATTCGATCTATTTTACGAATGTGAAAATTCCTGTGGGTATACAAGTGTACATTCAGCAATCTGTTCATTTCAGCCGACGACTCGATCGATAGCGGACGTCTTCAGGTAATGGGCGGGTGGTAATTGGCGAGAGGCTCCGCCGGAGGAGAGTATGGAGAGTTCATCTTTTGTTATAATTCCCTTTGGCTTAAAAATTAGAACTTTATTTCAGTGGACGTATCTGCGGTCATTAAGCGCCTTGTCTTTTTTGCTGATTATAGCGACAAATAAAATTCGCGAAAATTGATTGAGGAGGAAGGAAAAACATCCTTTTTTCGCGATCCTACGAACGAGCCTTCTATGGGTAAACAAGGGGGGGGGGAACAGACAGTAAGAGGGAGTGACGGGGTACCGGGGGATCTCGACTACAACCCAAACTGACCCCAAAACACTGTTGTATTGGGCCACGTTACACGTGGGCCAAGGAACTTGTATCAGTTCTTGATTTTCTGTTCCATTCCCAAAAAAGGTACAAAACCTCCTGCAAGGAAAGTTTTGCCAATCTCACTTGCAGACCTTCCCGACATCTTGGCTTCCGAATTTGTTTACTTTCATAATCTACTTTTGTATCCGTTGTAGATTTTGTATCCATTAATTGTTGCAAAAAAAGTTTGTGAATGAAAATACTAACTGTAATGATATTATCACTATTATCAGGATATAGGCATATTATGAAATTATTGATCGAAGCTTCATTTTGAAAAAAATTGTCGGGACAGTAACAAATGTGATATTCGGATACCGAATATAAAGAAGCACCGACACGTGAAGTCACGTTGCCATTTGAAGTTTCGACTGGTTGCCAAGTTTGTTAAAAGTTGGATTTGAGCTTAGGGAACGGTCGTACGGTGAGGGAATTGAGAGGAAACCTTTTTTGGCGAAACATTGCGGGTCCGAATGCACAAAAAGTTAGACCCTTAAACCCAATTAGTTTTACTCAACAAGATAAAGTAAGACAATTTCAAAAGATTGAAATGTCAAATTTCAAATAAAATACCAGTTTATGAGGGGAGGGAAGAATCCAGCATTTTTGCACTTATATTTTTTACTTATATAAATAATCGCATACGTAGTGGTGATTTTGAGTAAAAAAACAAAAACCAAGTGTATGAAAAATATTATATGATTGTACCGATTCAAACATTTTGAGGGCCCTTTCATACATAACTTACTCAATAAAATTAATGCCAACCCCGGTTACGCTTAATTTTATTGATTAGATATGAAATTAACTATAACTTTATTTGGTGTGAGTGCAGAGTTTGTCCCCAATCTGTGTGAGGTTCCACGAAGTTCCAGACAGAGTCCTATAAAACATACAGGTCAAAAAAAGTTTCCTGAGAAAAGTGCGGTTTTCTGGAAAAGTTAGGCTCTTAAACCTATTACAAAAATGCAAAATGGTAGACTGATGTTTACGACACACATGTATGTGCAAAAAAGTTTCAGCCAACAGTTAACCTCTCCTTGAATGCCATGCACCATTTATAAATTGACGACAAATAACAAATTTGCACTTTCTTGCATATGGTTTAACAATCGGAGAAAATCGTGATGTTTTAAGATTTGTTTAGATCCTTTAGAGCCAACTAAATTGTGGTGGGGGGGCACTTCCAACTATACGGTTACGCAGGATATGCCTCGGGATGGACAACCCTTTTTCAAACTGGCTTGTACCCAATGACCCCTTTTTTAGTGTTGCTGTGCCAAATGTTAATTCCCATGGAACGAATCTCCGAATGTACTGCGGCTGCCCCCCCCCCCTTCCGATCATGTCCTGAAATGCTGCACCATCCATTGAAAAAATAGAGTAAACATGTTGCATTTAATGATATAGCTTTTGGTTACACTATCCTTCCAGGGGGGGGGGGGCCACTTGTATTCCAAGTGGATATCATGTTCGTGTATGGCCTCCCAAACGTACCCTAAGCGCGTTCCACACTTGGCACAAAACACCCTAAGCACGTATTTCGGTTAATGTTTGCTACCCTAAACAATGGCCTCTTGGGCTTGGTTTTGCTACCCTTAACCTTAACAAGTGTTTTGGTTTTAATTTTTAAAACTAATTATTGTTGATTTGCTTCCAACATAAAGCCTGACATTGTGATCGATATGATCACCGTTATGAAGTAAGTATTTGGCCATAAAATGTTTTCAGTAAAACTGCGTGACGATTACTTGGTTTTCTTGACAATTGCCAGAATTTGGGGTTTATTACAGGGAAGATTACACCACAATCATTTAATCAAGGCTGTTGCCTAGCTTTTGCCTAATAAGTAGCACAACCCTATAACCTGACCAAAACGGGTATTTGTGGTTTTATACCTAGACTATAGGCTCCTCGATCCAGTGTGCACAACACACCACCCAGCGAAGTGTACAAATTTATTTGTTTATTTCTCAGACAGGGTATAGTACTCGGTTGGTTTAGCCCCGTCAAAAAATGTTCGAAATAATTGAAATAACAAAGCCATAAATACATACATAATAAATACATAAATAAAAAATAAATATGAAAGAAGAAATTACCCACCCACAATCGGACTAAAATAACGAATAAACTAAATAAATACAATAAATAAATAATAAATAAATAATAAAAAATAATAAATAAATAAATAAAATAAATAAATAAAAGATAAATAGGAAGTTTGTCGGTTCTTAGCAGACAGCCTTAACACTCGTCTACCTGAGTCATTTTTTGTTAACAAACTACCGCGAAGGTGTGGGGGGGGGGGGGGAACACCCAACTGTGATTTTCGTTACTAACAATCCTAATTGCTACCAAAGGATTTAGCTTAGAGTTTCTTCTTTCATTGGTACCACAATAGACCAAATCCCCATTATGTACGTCACCATGACATCATATGTTGAGGAAAGTACGCAAAAATCCTTGATTTGGAATTTAAAATTTTTGGGGGGAAAATTGATATTTGCAATTTTTAGCGCTATCAAAACAACACCTTATTATAGCTCGAAAATGCCTTGGTAATTATATAAAAATACTAGTCATTTCCCATAAGTAGAGTCAAAAACCGCTGAAAATCTGATTTTCCTAACCGTTTGGCGGAGAAAAATTGATTTGTTTCACTGTGCGTGTCTATGGAAATGGCAGGTTTGCGGACATGCGAACTTTATGACGTCATTGTGACGTTAATGCTAGGCATATTTGGCACTCATTTTGGTATCAATGGAAAGAGGAGGACCATAGCTATCTATTGGTACCAAAACAAGTATGTGATGTTCGTGTGTGGTTGTTAGGCATGTTGGTACTTCTCTTCGAAGGGGGGGGGGTGGTTTGCCAACCCCCCCCCCCCATCCACACTTTGGGGACACCCTGTATCTTACCTATACCATGGTGGATGTTTTGGTTTTGGATTGGAAGTGAAAAGGAGCAGAAAAATGTCAATTGACAATTCCGTCATAATTTACATTTAATAATTTAGCACCAAAAGGGGGTTTAGCAAGCCGGAGAAAAACCTGAAAGAGGTAGACGAGGGTAAGGCTTGTTTAAAGGCTTGACTCAGAGATTTTGAAATGATTTTGTGTGAAATAAACAGTCTACTAGAACTAAAGAAATTACCTAAATTGCGAATTCAAAATTAGAGAGAATCGGATTTTTCGCTTTCATCATTTGCAGTGCAGTACATTCTGTACAGCGTAACACTGACCATAGGATATGAAACCGTGGATAAACAAATTCCGGAATCCGGAATTTTCAAAGCAAAATTCACAGTGATATTTCATGGACAAGCTTATGTTATGCAAAAAAACACCCAATTTTTTAAAATTTGGTGATAATGTTGGGAAGGGGGTGGGGAGGTGGGAAGGGCGGGGGGGGGACGAGAAAATTTTTGCCGAAAAAGTTGATGAAATTCTCCATTCCCCCACCGGCATAAAATAATGACCGCTACCTTATACAGAGCAAAAAATGAAAACAGCTGCCGAAGGATTTTACTATGCTAGGGATTTATGGATTGTATTGGGTCCCTGTGATACAATTTGGACCCTCTGTACATGTGCGTGACCCCGGCCCATGTTGTTCGGTTGGGTTTTTAAATTGGGTAGGGCGTGCATTGGGCATGGTGACCACGTTCTACGGGGGGTAAATAGTGACAGAGAACTGGGCTTACCTGGATATGTGCAAGCTTTACAGACCATGATGAATTGCTCGAGCTTTGATGCAAAAACATGTCTGATACTGTAGGAAAGGTAGGTATGCTTCCTAGGCTAGTTCCATGTTGAATCTATTTTTAACAACTACTCATGCCACAAGCGGTTTAAAGGGACAGCGCGCGCATTTGATACCTTCGAAAATAGGTAATTGCCAATCAAGAGATTATCCGTCGAAGTTTATACCACTTCCTTTCCCAATCATGTTGATCAATTCACTGTCCCATGGCACTGTGCTGCCGACCACCGAGCCGTGACCCGAGCACGAAGGATGTATGGAAATATATTAACCATACCCTGCAATTTTTGTTCTAGTTTTTAGCGCAAGATGGAGCAAATGTTTGGTACAGGAACCTCGCTAAGCAGAGCTCTGTGTTCAGACGGGGTCTGACACAGAATGAGTCTCCACATTTGCCCATTTTAATCTATTACTGACCTAGCACTATGACGTAAACGAATTCCTTATTTGATGGTTCCATAGTTAAATATGCGCCTAATTAGTTTCATTTACGATTTAGGCCTATAACCTAAAACAAGATCCTGTCTTGCATCTAAAATGTATGTTTGAAATTCGAGGGGTCTGAAAATAGGCGTGTACGCGTGTGTGGTAACATTCTATCACCTAGCCTAGGCCCCCTATTTACTTAAATGATTTATCCGAATACGAGTCAAAAGTTGGATTAAAAAACTGCATCCTAGGAAATCTCTCGGTCCTTTCTACAAACGTGAGTTAAAATAAACTGAGAAATGAAGATAAGAAAATAAGATATTGACATCTACGCATTTGATTGATAGGCCTAGTTCTTGAAAAATGTGTAGCTATGATTGTCGTTTTCAACACAATTCCGGATCCCAGAGATCCACGTGCGTAAATCGTATTGAAACACGGTATTGAAAGGATAGCAATATGAGAGAACTATTTTTTATGAATGTAGAGTTGTTGTAAAATCCTTTCTTGAATGATGGTTTTTCCACGTTTGGAATGTAATTTTAAGTGAAACATGGAAAGAATTTAGATTCTGCCACAGGGCCTAAACGACTATTCGGGAACGTGAACGGAATAACCGCATGTAAAGTGAAGAATTTTAAGTGGTAGCAGGATACTAAATTCAATCCCGAAATATAAATGTATACAGAAGATTTTTTATGTGTATGAAGATGACAATGAACATAAAGCATCGGGATAAAACAAAATGTTCCCCGGCGAAACCATTTTAGAATACTTAGATTACTTTTTTATTAACACAATTAGCCCCTACTTATCAAACCCGCATCAAAATCCCCAGATTCAAGCGTTAATTTCCAATTTATGCCATCCCCTTTTTTGAAGTTAACTTGAATTTTACGCTGAATTTTAACCAATGAATGTTTGCAAATAATTGGGGGGGGGGGGCACAGGATGCTGGTGCCCTGGGTACGAAATCGGTACGAAATTGTCTTATGTAAACCCGCTAGCCGCTCGCGGTCCAATGTCTTGAAATGGGTTTGTATGTTCCCTAGCTAGCCCAGGCCCCAAGTCCCCGTCCACGGTGCTGTGTAGAGCATGCGATCAATGTGCATTATCGATTTGCATAGCCGTGCATGCACGTTGTACAGTGACCAGGCAAGCCAATCCCGAATCAGTGCAGACGGTGACCAATGATCGATTAAAGTCTTGACCTGATCAGCACCTTTGTCGAAGTTTAAAAGCCGCGCTCTGTTTAACGTGCTTGTTGTCTCATGCCAGGCATCGTGCACATGCATGTTACTAGTTCTTCTGCTGAAGCATACCTGTTGTCTTTCATTCATCTTTTAAACATTTGGACATTATCGTATACCAGCTAACGTAAAGGTTGCCGCTGTGCATGGACTTGGATATCACACAATAAGCAAAGGCCAAATTTAAAATCATCTGAAATCGTCACGAATTTTTTTTCCCAAACTGGCCTCAAACAGACTCTGTAGGGCATCTTACAATACTACAGAAACAAGAAATCCACACATTGTTTTCATCCAAACGGCGAAAATAAAGTACGATTGGATGAATTTTCAAGCAGAATATTGTACATCCCTAAAACGGTCCATGAGTGAGTGGTTGCCAGTTTCGGAGTTTTGGCGAGTCAAAGGTCTACACACGTTCGTTTGTTGGTCAACAAAACAACATGTGGAGTCTTGTTCTTAATATTGTAGATGTTTGAGGTAAATGCTTGATATTAAATCTTGACGATGTCAGATGATTTAAATTGGCATTTGCTTATTGTGATACCAGTCCATGTACATCGGCATAACCTTTACGTTTTAGTGATAGACGATAATGTCCAAATGTTAAAAGATGAATGAAGACAAAAAGGTTATGCTCAGCAGAACTATCCATGTACTAACTTAGTCTAAGTCATGAAGTAAAAAATAATCTACTCTCATGTTCTGTCGGTAATGTTGTCGGCATGCATTTCATGATCATCATGGATTCAGTTATGATCAGTGCTTGGCATATTATATATTTAGCAAGCAGGTTGGAGAACAGTTAGTCCAATAATTGTGACTACAACATTGAAAAATATTTTTTAAAATTGTAACATTGGTCATTACCAGGGGGGGCGACATGATCTGCTCGATTTGGGCATGGGGGGATCTCCAAACGCGTCCATTTAGGGAATTCTTTACGTGTATTTCTACGGCAGGCCTCGTGTCCCAGAAAGTAGTTAACATTGCAAAATCAACTTTAAGCCTTCGTTCAATTACATCTTAGTAATATTCATGATCATTTAGGAAAAAATTGGTGACTTCAAAAATTCCGCGGGGTTAGTGGATTTACCCCGCCCTTGCAAAATACATGTAGTGTTAATTTCCTAAAACGGTCATTAGATTAAATATTCGATTGTGACCAGGCCTAGCCTTAAGTCAAGTTGTCTGTGGGAACCGTTCGATACTGCGTAAGACGCCCTCCTACCGTTAAGTCTTTGAATAAACTAGAACTCGGGTTACGCCGAAGTTGATGCTGTGTTCTGTTGCTGTTAGGTTGGAATTGTCTACCCTAGGCCTAGTAACAAGGACATCGAATCCATTTATCATTACCAATCGAGCAGCTGATTCTCCATGTCCTAGTTCGTTGTATCGACAGAGTGACAAACGGTATTGAATGAACTCAAACTTTGCAAGGTTACAGAGACAAAATACCGCCAACCCATAGCCACTCAAACATGCATTCTGTGAATTCTTGCAATGCTTACCTTTCTGTTCATTACCATCTGTTCTGCCATTTGTATCACTAAGTGTTAAGTCGCAAGAAATAGGACAGGAGCGACTCGTCTCAAAGCAGCAAGAAGTCCAATTTAGAACGGAAGCAAAATCACGAGGTAAAAGGGCGTACACATGGTAAACAAATGCACAACCACCGATGAGCAAAATCCGTTTCCAACACATGCAGACGATGCCTGCCAAGCCCATACAAAAAAAAGAAAAAAAGAAAGTAACTATTCCATTAAATTTTCAGGATTGGACAAAACAATTTGCTTATCCAAAAAAGTGAGGAGGGAGGGCTATCAAGATTCGGATACTTTTTTAATTTTTCCGTGCCTAACAATTGGAATAACCTGCTTTTGGTATAAAAACAATGGCGACGGCTAAATTTGTGATTTCTTGCCTTCCATTGTCTGACTAGTCCATGAATTACGGCCACATAACCACACACGTGATCGTGAGACGCAATGAGTGACAGGTGCACACAACAGAATCGGTACTAGAAACTTCTCTTCCGAAGCCAATTTACACAAACACGCACCAAAAAAAAAACAAGCATGGCAAGAAAACCCCTTCGTAAAATGGCATCTAGTCAATTTATGTTAAAAGAAGGAGCGCCGGGACAATTTTGGATCTAGATATCTCCGCAGAGGGTGTGGCTTAGCATCTTGTCAAGGGAATATGTAGGAAATCACCGGCGCAAAAAACACGAATGCGTTAGTTCGCCAGTGGCGTGCATACTAATCACGTGAGTCCTTTGCGATTATTATCAACGATACGGTTTGTGAAGGTAATAAAAAAGCCACAGCGACCTCCACAAAAAATGTCTATTGTTCCCGAAACTAGGTAAGTGAAAATTGACATCAACAATCTCATATGACTCATGAGATACACATGCTTCCATGGACGTACTTGAGGGGGAGTAAAGTAAAGTTAAAGATAAGTTATCCTTCTGCAAAGTTGAACTTCGCGGAGGTTCAGGGAAAAATGTAAGTCATGTAATGGCAATGTTCTGTAACTCAGTATCTTAGTCGGAGTTACATGTTACTGTAACTGTACTACCCCCCCCCCCCCCCCGTCATTATCATATCACTGAATGTGAGTCACAAAAGGTAGGTATAATGGTTAGCCATTTAACAATTCTACTGCACTCAGAACTCCAATCAGTTTCAAGCAGCATATGCAACCAAAATGATGTATATATCAATCCATCACATAGTGTTATCATTACTAATTCTCTTCTATCCAGTTTTTAAGACTGAACATGCACGGAGGCTTTACTTTTTGAAGGAGTTTGGTGCTGGTCAGATTTGGACAATCAAATTTCATCAGAATTTCATACTTATACTCTCTGTCCAGCTCGAAGTATGAAGTAGCGACGCGGGCGTAGACATTGAACCGACTTTTAGCGCGTGCGTAGGTAAAGTACAAGTGCACTGAAACTGAAAGGTGGCACTGGGTATACGCGCGCGTATCACTTCATACTTCAGACGAGACAAAGTATAGTGCCAGCATTTTGAAAACTTTGTATTATGATACTTCTAGACATAGTAGAGGTGGTCCTCAAGATAAAATCAGGTAAATTAATGGATTTGGAGCTTTATCTAAAATTGACTACACATTCAGTGATATATGACCAATGTTAAAATAAATGTCAAATGTGTAGTCACAATTATTGGGACTAGGGGACAGTCGCAGTGGCGTAGCTTGGATTTTGATATGGGGGGGGGGGGGGTTGCTGGAGAAACTCTAACTCCAAATGCACATGACATTTATAATGTTGTGGCCGTGCATTTTCAGAAATTCAGAGGAATCCTGCATAAAAAAGTATGCGCGTGTCCGTCCGCGTCTGTTCATTTTTTTTTTTTTTAACAGAGTGTCTTTTAAGACTTTTTGGATTTCACCATTTTTTACATTTGTAAATGTACAGTACCCCTGCTAGACTATCTGCTGTGCCGACGAACCTTCTTTTACAGTCGATACCGTTGCCCAGACCAATAAAAAAATGAAGGTTAGATCCTTTCACAATCAGTAGTGGTGTAACTAAACTATTTTTTTTTTCAGGGGGCAAAGGGGCACATGTATTTTCAGGGGGGGCAGCATCTTAAAAATTGGTTAGGAAGTATAGGCCTATGTTGTTTTCACTGTAAATTAGCACATTTGCAGAAAATCACTATTTTTTCAGGGGGGGGCAAGTTTTCCCCACAGGGGCAGCTCCCCCCCAGGTACGCCACTGTTCTCAATGACATATTTATTGTAGTAAAGTGGCGGCTATTTCATAGGTGTGGTCAGTGTATCATTGATTCAATGGACAGCCATGCCCGGAACTGTATTGGGATGTTTGCCTAAACCTGTGATTTAAGATGTTTCTGATAACTGTGCCATGTATGACACATGGGGAAAAATTAGTTTATTGATAACACTTTCATACAGTGGCACCCACCCTTCCCTGGGTGGCACCCAGAAAACAAGAATAATTGTGAGACAATCGTGGTGGCAAGCTATGACCAGGCAACTGCAGTAGAATGACCGTCCATGCTTACAAAACTTTAGAAGTTCTCATCCCTTTTTCCCCAAAATGGAGTGGTTCCAATTTTGTCAGTCCGCTTCATGACAAGGTCGTGGGCACAACTGCTTTTTTACCTTTGGATATCAAATTCTGAACTTATAAAATAACCAGGGTGTCACAATGATAATAATATGGAAGTGGTAAGGCCATCGCAGGTAATCTAAATATAGAAACAAACAACATGGTGTGTGGGTGGGTGCTAATGAAGTGGTTTGTGAAATGCCCTAATATCCCATTTTTTCTGTCCAAACTCTTAGTTGGTAGAAGTAACTTATGTGAATTCGACAGACGTACATGTAGGCCATCCTGCACCTTTAAAGGTCCCAGGAAATGCAAATAGAATGATGTGGTTTGTGTCAGTCTAGAAGGGGGGACTAGCATTTTTCAATATTTGGGTTGGTGACAAGATACCGACAAAAGGAGATGCCGTATGCCCGTTTGACGAATAGGTGGCCCACGGACCGTGTTTTTTGAAATTATAACTATTCCAGTATGTCATCCATTCGAAACGCGTGCGCGCATGCGCCGTAACCCTGTTGGACTGGAAACGTACATCGTTCTATGCAATGCGTGAATATATGAATAAATTTGTACACCCGATTATGGAAATCAGCCTATATGAATAAATTGTACGACCAAGCTATGGAAATAAGTACACACTGCGGCAAAAGATGGGTACGGCTCTGAGCTGGCGTACGCTATCTGTGGTTGGTGATGCCATCATTAGTGCAAACTAGTGATTTTTCAGAGAGTAATAGAAAAATAAGTTGATCCTGGGTTTTCTACTGGAAATCATTTTTTACCCGAAATTCCTATCCCACTGCAACCAACGATGTACTATTAGATAAAATAGCTATATTTATGGTGTTTTTGTGTCCTACGGTCATTTTTCTGTCATAACTGTGGGAAAACTGTTTCGGTACATAAATTTTATCAACCCAGACAAGTCCTCTTTGATCGGCTTGTAATTTTTGCGCCACAAAATGGGCATGTGGTTTAGGAGGCGCACTAAACCGCAAGCATGCATGGATTATTCATTATACTCGTATATAGGATAATCGTTATGGGATAGGAATTTTGGTAAAATACTAAAAAATGATTTCCGGTTAGGAAACCCAGGATCCAACATATTCAGTGACTGGTTGGTGATCTTGCATGACTGACTGAAAATCATAGTTTCACTAATGATGTCACTGGTAGGCATGGCCATGTATTGGAATGAATGTACCGTAAGATTTGGAGTAGTTATCATCTCATTTCCTGGGACCTTTAAGCTATTCATAGAAATTTCAAATATGTAGAATCTTTCGGGTAAATCTCTGATCTTATATAGTGTCTTTAGGAGGACTTTATGCCTAACTTTCCAAACAAAGCAAGGTGTGGAAAGTTGATCAAGGTAATGGTCCATTAGGCACTGTATCGGTGTCCTAGTTCAAGTTGACTGACTGCTTATTCTGAACCTTTGGTTGGGGCCCGAATGGTGCATTTAAAGTCTCTATCCCTTAAGTGGAAGATTTGGCTTCTTTACATGTAGGTGGGTGGTAAACGCTTAATGGTTTTAACTTGACATAGTTACGCTTTTTGAGAACATCTTTCAGATTCCACGGGGGTTGTGCTGTGCACCCTGGAAAGAGGGCGCTAATACCTGTGCCGAATTAATTGTGAATGTTCGAGCCAGTGATCAGGAGAGTTACGAAAATCGTTCTCACTAGCCTTAAAATCTGATTATTATTCTCCATTATGTAATCCAGGCAACGTTTCCCTTTCCCCCTGTAATATTTGCCATTTGTACCAATACATGTTGTGTATAAGAATGGGGTTGCCAGCCACCAGCCAGCATTGCTCCTGATAAAGTAAAAAATGTGTTTAAAAGTGGTTGTCTGTTTTTATTTTGGGTTATTTGTTGTGGTGTTGACTGGGTAGGGTTTATTTTGATGCAATGACATTTAATATGTAATGTTTGCGTAGTTGGGGTCTTTGTTCTTTATTGCTATTTATCAGTTTTATTAAAGGGGATGGCCCTATTTAAGGATATGAAGTTTTCATTTAATAGATTGGCCTTCCTCCAAAAAACCCGATCTGTAAGTTTTGCGCCAATATTTTCAATCGTTTTGATGCGAGAGCTAAAAACGTACAAGATTGTAAGCCCCCATAGAGTACTTTTGTAAAATTAATATTGGTCGGACCCAAAAGAGGGCACATTTTCGCTCATAACTTCCCAACCAAACAACCTTTGGCCCTAAGATTTAACGGGTCAATGACAATAATAGTAGCTTTCTTCTGATACCAAAAATGTTACCATTTCCGGTAAAAATTGGGGGCTTCTGGGGACGAGGCTATTAGCGATCGGGCCATGGTACCTTAATTCTTTCTTCTCATTTGTTGAAAAATAGTCCAATTTTACATGCCATCATCGGGGACAAGTGTCAGGTAGTTGTTGTTGAATCCATCTGGGCAATGTTTCAGATAGTCATCGAGTGGCCCGTATTTCTCGCGATCAGCGTCTTGTGGCAGAGAATGACAAGGCCTAATTGTCCGGCCTGAACTAAGAATTGATGTCATAGCTTTCACACAGTCTTTACATGCGAATGCAGTAAGCCACAGATGTAAAAAAATCACAAGGTATTTAAAGTAGGCATGCACGATATGCCTGCCCAGGTAGCTGCGCGAAGCTATGATATCAATCCTTTCAGGCCGGACGACGATAGCAAGGTGGAACTGGTATTAACTTGGGGATTTGTGTGTGCATAGTCCTTTGCACATTGCAGCATGCAAAACCATCTACTTCCAGGTCCTGTAATAAACATACATTCCACCAAAAAATAAGAACATTGCAAGAGAGTACACGAAGAAGAGTGACACTAAATTAAACCGTATCGTATAAAAATGTCACAGGCAGGCATTAGGGCTGTCTTATGAAGATAGATAGACATGCCCGTTCACGTAAGTGTGTATGTACCGTAACACTCGGTATAAGCCCATCCCCAATTTTCAAAGAAAGCAGGAGGGGAAACTAGCACACACGCGGGTGTAAGCCCAGGTGGTAATTTTGGCATTTGGGACACATTACACGGCAGTTGATATTTGCAGCTATTTAAAACTTAAAACCTTTCTTCAAGCTATACGGAACGCAACCCCGATCAAATGCAGTAAAGGTTAGGTGTAGCACCATGTAAGTTTTACAAGTCATTTATGAGCAGTAGGGACGCCAATCCCCGACGCTCTAAACTCGTCTGGTAGGTGGTGCATTGTTAAAAAAAATAAATAATTTACTGTATCGGGGACTGTATCACATGTTTTATGTCCACAAAAAAATACGGTTTACAAAAATAAAAAAATCACTGCATATCTTTTCAATAAGTTTATGCTGTTCATAAAGTGATTTTTACGTTTTTATCCATCAAGTCTCTAGATACATCGTGTATGATTCACCAAAAAGTACGGGTGGTGGTGTGGCGCGTGGCGGCCCAAATCCCCGCAATGTCTCCCTTACGCAGCCCGTAGCCAGGAATTTATGTGTGAGGGTGCGGAGGGGGGTACGGATTTGCCAGAAGCGGGACCTTTTCGCAACAAACAAACAATTTGTTTGGCTCGCATGCGGCGAAAGGTTGACCCAAATTTTTCACACGTCATCTCCAAATTCTGAAGACGGTGGGTGGGTGGGTCGAGTGAACAGTAGAAATCATCACAGCGTTCCAAAAAACAGTTTATATAAACACCAGCAATGCATAATACAATAATACCGTGATTATTCCTTCATATACCATGCAGCACAACCCTTAAACAGCAATTTTAGGCAAGCGACAAACTTTAACGTCACAAAGCGGACCTTCAAAATGACAAAAGCGGACCTTTACAACATTCAAAAAGCGGACCTTTGACTTTTTGGGGGGGGGGTTCGTCGCACCCCCCCAAACACACCCCGCACCCCCTTCCCCCGGCTACGGCCACCTGCCCATGTACTGTGAGTATGTGAGTAGTTTATTTGCAAATTTTTTATGAGGGTAGGTGGTATGGTACAGTAAATGAGAATCAAAGTTTATGATAACCTTACTGTCCTGACCCGTATTTTACTAATACACTGCGCTTCGATGCGACCTCTACTTTTGCCACAAATGTCTAATTTGGGCCCGACCAGAAAACCTCTATACCACATTAAAAAAATTCGTACGCGAAAATCGTACGCCGATACCGCGCACTATTTTTCGGGAAACTCAACGCCCATGCGCAGTGAGTCGTTCTTATCAAATTGTTTCTCCAAATGGAGCAGGCTTATCGCTGACGCTACGGAATAAATCTTTCAAATTGCCGGCAAATAAGCTGCACTGACCAGAAATAAACGTCAATCGAAAGCACCTTAAGTATTCCTTAGCCAAAAGTAGCCTAGAGTTGTGTTTTCTTCGGCGAGTGTTAGATGTAATTTTCGATGGTTGTTTATCTGCAGGATATCGAATTGTATTCATGTAAGAGACCGACTATCCTAGCCCGAGATTGTGCGGTGCCCTCTTGTAAATCCACTTCTATCCTTCGTCTTTATGACGAGGACGGTTTTCCTGAAGAACGGGAGATTTTACAGCCTTCTCTCATCTGTTAAATTGATCAGGCTAGTGGGCCAGGAAAAGTGTAAACCAAATTCTTAGCCGTATATACTGCCATGTGAGTATTTATATGGTAAAGCCATCGTGCCTAAAAAACGGTGGTTTTTTATGATATGCCGTTTGGTCCAAAACAAATATGATATTATTTTTAGGTATGGTAAAAAAGTTCCTGATCGGATCTTCAGGCTGTATCATGTTTTTCCTTTCAGGTATGTGGATGCGCCTGTGGGTCCCAAATCATTTTTGGTTGTTTTGCCTTGTGCCCCCTGGCTCGCTCCCCCACCCCGGGGGCCTATACTCGGGGTGTGGGGGTTCCCCTGGGGTCCGTTTAGAGGGATTTAGAGGGATTTTGGGGCATGTTGAGTCAGATCGGGGGGGTCACACCAAAAATGGGACCCATGCCACTTAGTTTGGAGTTTTTACGAGAGGTCTTCCCCATCGACTAGGGATGGGATGGGACGGATTTAAAAGTGTTTTGGACCACCCCCTCCTCAAAAACCGGAAGTGGGCTAATTAAGGTCTTCCTTTCGTACCGGGACTCAGGTCGGGAACTCGACCGAGGTAATCTTGGACCAGCTCCCAAGCGGGCGGACTCTCGAGCCAAGCCCCCGGTCGAGGCTCCCGTAGGGGGATGACCAAGGTCGTGGTCGGGACCAAGTTCGGAGACCCGACCGGGCGCTTCCTTAGACCAGCTCCTTGAGGACAGGCCATTCTAGGCCAGTCCAGGTAGAGCTACAGGTCGGGGAGGACCAGGTCATGGTCGAGACCCAGGTCGGAGACCGACCAGGTCCTTCATAGACCAGCTCCCTTGAGGACAGGCATTCTAGGCAGTCCCAGTCGAGTCACGGTAGGGGAGGACCAGGTCATGGTCGAGACCCAGGTCGGAGACCGAGACCCGACCAGGTCGCTTCCTAGACCAAGCTCCCTTGATGACAGGCATTCTATGCCAATCCCAGGTCGAGCTCACGGTCGGGGAGAGGACCAGGTCATGGTCGAAAACCAGTGGAGCCCGAGACCCGGACCAGGTCAGCTCCTAGACCAGCTCCATTGAGGACAGGCCTTCTAGGGGGCCAGTCCCCGGTCGAGCTCACGGTCGGGGAGGACCAGGTCATGGTCGAGGA
>JAMKCH010009180.1:0-32729 GCA_023653785.1 Ophioderma brevispina
GCCTTAACGGGACAGAAAGGCCTTAAAAAGGGACAGAAATTGCCCAACACTCTGGCCTATAATGTACCCCCCCCAGCGTAATTTGCAATCATTACTTTTTTGCCTATATTAAGGAAATTCAACAGTCAATTAGAATACTGCACTATTTTAGAGCACACTAAATTAAAATGCTCACCGCCTCATCCTAAAAGAAAGCCATCATCAGTCATTTTTTTTTCAGTATGTTACAAATAATTCCCCCCCCAATTTTAGTTGAAGTTGAGTTTATCGGTAATCAAATTTGAAAATCTCACACGAAAAAAAAGTTGAGGAGTGTCCTATATGTCCTTTTGCTTTAACACCCTGTTTTGTGTACACACGGTTTTACCAGAGGTGTTTACCCCCCCCCCCGAGAATTCGTAATGAAGCACCCGATGCTTATAATTTGATACCAATGGATAGCTATGGTCCTTCTCTTTCCATTGATAACCAAAAAATTACCAACAACCTATATGCGTCCCACCCACAAAGGGACCAGTGAGGGGGAAGTTGGAAGGGATGAGTAGCTGGTCGAAGAGAAGGGGTGTTAGGGGTGTACAAGAGGGGGTGTGATGAGGCATGAGGGTGAAGGCTGGATGAAAGAGTAGGGGGAGCAGTTGGCTGAGGAGACGAGGCAAAAGTAGAATGATGGCGTCATCAAAACAGTCCGCGAGTCGCAAAATTGGCATTTTCCACAGACAATATAGGCGAAAGTCTATTTTGCGCTAAAAAGGTAGGAATATTGGATTTTCATGCGTTTGGGGCTAATGTGGCAATTGACTAGTGTTACATAAACATAGTTTTAGAGCCACACTGTGCTAATATTTCAAAAATGCAAGCATCAAAATATCCTTGGTGGCACCCCCCATTGGAAGACAAGGGTTAAATAGAGAGTGCTTTCTCTTCAAGTGTTCCTATCTTGTCTGTCAACCTTAATCCCCATCTTTTGGTTTTCCATAGTGGGGAACTGGTATAAGTAGAACCGTTGGGGCAACGATACATCGTGAAGTTTCGAGTACCGCTGAAGTACGTGTTTGTGTCCCCTGGGCAAAAAATAATTAATCTCAATTGCCCCGTCGAATCAAGCGAATTAATGGGAACTGTTTATGGGGAATTCAGATCTATGATCTAGATGGAATAGCACCATACAAATGCTAATTGTTATTTCATGTTATCACAGGGGCGGCGCCAGGATAAAATCATAGGATTGCGAAACATCATGGGGGGGGTGAAACAGACAAAAATGAACTCATTTTGGTTTAAACCCCCGATTGTTTGCGCAAAACCCCCCTGTTTTATTCCTAAATTTTTTGACAACTCCGGGGGGCGGGCCGCCCCCCCCCACCGCCACCCCCCTGGCGCCGCCCCTGTGTTAATCACCAATCTAAGTGCTAATAAGCAGTGCGTTAATTGCCATCAGCAGCACGCCTAAATAAGCGTCATGATTCTGACGATTTCCCGTATGTTAGCGTATATGGCTTTGCGCATTGAGACATCTTGTTGTGTTGCACTATATAAGTCTGGTATTATGGAATAGTTCTTTGTAGAACGCCAGCGCTGTCACCTTTCGGAGCCTACTTATCCTTTTTAAGATAAGCACGCCTGATATATCTCCCTCTGTGAAGATGACTTAGTAGGGAAAATCCACCTTATGCAGTATCCTTTGTCTAGATTAGTGCATGTCTGGGTCTCTGGGCTTTGGGACAGAACTTTGGCGGATTAAACCCTGGTTTTGTGAGCGCTCAACCATCTCCCCTATAACCCCTCAGAACCTATTGCTGGAGTTTGATTGTAGCTCCATCTGTCTGAGCTGAATGCCTTTGAGCTTCTCTGAGTGCATTTGGCGCTGCATTGGTTTATAGATGCCGTTCTCTTTCCTTAAGAAGCCCAAGCATCAGGCATTTTTTGACGGTATGTATTGGTCCAGAAACTCTGCCTTCTACTTCTATTTGAAAGGAGAATGAAAGACCATCTCGTTCATCAGTCAGCAACCGAATCTTGGTATTTGCACTTCTTTCTTGATATGGATGGAAGGTTCTCCTTATTATTGACTTGGGACGTTGTTGTTCGTCACCTAGCAGCAACTGTTCCGCCGCTTCATAAGCAAGCATGCATGAGCCACACATTATTAATACGAAAGAAAACGCCCACACAATGCCATTACAATTACTGCAGGTGAGAGGGATTTTTCCGGGATCAAAGCGCTCAACTCACCGGTTTCATGTCAGATCTGACATACAGATCTGATCCAGTTTAGAGGTACATTTCGTTATCCAAAACCCTCGTCCTCCGACTTACCTCAAAAGTTGAGATTTTTTATATCATCTGAACCGTTCGCATAATTAGATTCATGTGTACCTAAATCTTATCTTTAACGTGCAAATTTGGTGTAACAAAAAAGAAAAATACGCAGCTTTTTCAGCTTCTACGTACGATCGAAGCTAAGCAGAATATTATCGTAAAGCCCTTAACCGATATCATACTGTCACGGTCGTTTCACAGGAAAAAACTACCAACATTTGATGGTTACCAAGATTCGAACCATCGTGTCACCTCTAGTACTTTTCCGAATGTGTGGGCATTGAAGAGGGGCATGTGCATTGGGGGGAAATTAAATCCATTTCCACATCCATCCACGCTAAATCTATTTCAAACGTGTCGTCCAGATAGCAGAGAAATACATTCTCTGCTCATTGAAAGCATTCAAGTCAACGTAAGCGCATTTATAGCTACTTAACTCTCAAAACAGTCTAATTGTATTTGCTTCAATGGTATGCAATAATGTAACGGTGAGCTGAATGTTACTGACTTTGAGCGCCGTGTTTTGGATAGCGAGGAACACAAAAGAGCATTCATAAACAGGTGAATCGGGGCCATGTATTTTCTTTTTCTGCCTCCTCTCCCAACTAAATCGATGCTGTCTTCATATTCTGGTGACACGATGAGTTGAAATCTACCATACCTTTGATTCGATATTTGTAAATACAAAGACTATCAATTTGCGATTCCAAAATAGTAATATTTTCAAATACTACTAATTTTCGATATCATAAACTAGCGGGGCCTGACGCATAGTCTCTGCTTGAATTTTCCACATGGGCCGGTTTGAATTGGGCCTTAGGGCCGGTCGATGGCCGAGTAAAAAGAGCTTTTGGTCAACCCCTACTTATTAGTGTGGTTTGCGTTGGCGAAACTTTTGTGATCGAACTCCCACATCGAACTCCCCCCCCCCCCCCCCCACAAACCCCCCCCCCCCCTCCCTGTCACCCCCCCCCCCTCGCCGTCTTCAGAAGTTGGAGGCGACGGTAAAAAAAATTGGGTAACCGGCGAGCGTAGCGCTCCGAGAAAAAACAAAAAATATCTGCTCATGGCCGGTTCAAGTCCATTTTTTCCACGGCCAGTTTACTACCCGTCCGCCTCTGATCATAATTATAGTTTTTGAAATATACCGTATCTCGACGCAGCACCGTGTGGCCGGAGATAATAGTCTCACAGTCCGCCTACAATACAATGGTGAACAATAGGGCACTCGATTCAGTTGACTCTTCACAGCACTTTTTTCACGCTTTATTCCTCTTCCGTTGTCGCTATGGAGCCCGGAACTATGGTTCCCATGCGGACGATATCTCCTTTTACAACATACAATTAAACAACACCGTCATATAATGACGTGAGCCATTCATTGTTTGATTCAGAGTACCAAAAGAGACTAAACCAATAATTTAATTCACGTGGGAGTTCATAGTCTGGAATTCCGGAAAGGCAAAGACTATACGTCTGTGTCCGTTCAAAATACCACTGCACATGACGACCCATAGAATAAGTTTGAACGTTTTATTACCATTTTTGGAAGGGGGAATACTACAAATCCAATGTTGTGATACCTGAGACATGACTACGGATTTTTTTTTAGCTTAAGTCGAACATCCCCCTAATATTTCAGTTTAGCTTTTAAAAGGTAAAGATTAATCATAGTACCCACAGCACCGACAACATCCCCGCTGAGCTATTTGTTCTGAGTAGTCATTGGTTCAAATAAGAGTCTCTTCAACAGACTTTAGTAGGCTTCTGTGGAAATTTGATATTCGGTTATTATCAGGTTTTAAAACAAAAATATTGTCCGGTTAGAAGTTTTTCTGTTTAACGTGTCGGTGGTATAAAAGGACCATTTTAGACAAAAAAAATTCTAGATCTACACGGTCATCGATTTTTCTTGGGAAATCGAAGTAAATGTCCGTGTTTTGAAATGGCAGCAGTGGGTGACGCATGTTGGTATTAATCCATGGCACAAGGCGGGAGTTTTTCTGGCTGGCTGTGGCTGCTGTGCATAGTACCCGTACAGCACATATGAAAGCTATATAAGCATTTGAACATAGGTCAAATTATGTGCACGTCACTGAAAACTTCCATTGTAGGGCCTAGATTCTATCCGTTTTGGTCCCATTTCCTTTCATTTTCAGGTCCATTGCGTGTCGAAAAAAACAACGTCACCTTGTGAAACCGTGTTTCTAAGACTATGAGGCCTGTCCCTTCTATGCTGTTGTTTGTGTTGTGCCCCAATCGGTGAGGGGCTATGGAAACCGTAGTGTAATTCATAAATAATTATTAAAATCATATAACTTGTTCCTCCCGCACATATAGAACTGACACGTTTTCTTGAAAATAATAAAAAGTTAATATCACCTCGACTCTTTTTTCCCCGATATCAGTGACCATGATTTAAGACTATCAACATGAGCTAAATAATATATCAACAATCGACCCGGTATGCGGAGCCATACTTGCTTGTCCATCAACTTTTCCTTCATGAATTGTGTTCGTCTTTCTTCCTTTTTGAATCATAGAAGCTCAAGTATTCCGTGCTTAGCTTCATGAAAAAACATGCTCGTCCTATATCGGAGTGTGATAACACCTAAACTCCTTTCAACTGCGAGACAATATAACAATGGTCCTCCACTCCCAGATAAAAAAGGAATCTGAGTGTTTTGCTCCACCGCTACCGGGCCGATAGTAAACTCTTTAGCTCCGCCATGCATTAATTGCTGAAGTCTCGTGTTCCAGTGTCACTGATATTGGGGAAATGAAATTAGTGTCCTTTTATTCATTTTCAGCAAAGTACCAGTTTTTTTTTGGCGGGAACGACGGTTATATGATTTTAATAATTTAATTACACTTGCTCCCCCCCCCCCCCTCTGGGACAACAAACAACGCATAGATATGATATAAGGACATGCCATAGTCTAAAAGAACACAGGTTTTTTCCACAATTAACTAATCTGACGATCCCCGCAAAAAAATAGCTAGCGGTTATTTTCTTGTTAGATCTGGGGGCAAATTTTCCCATAAAACAAGGCCAGGGTCCGCTTCCGTTTTTTTTTCAAAAGTGCATGTTAAATGCAGATTAAGAACGTTAGGGGATGTATTTAAATTCCATGCATTACAGTTCAGAGATGTCTCTTCCGCTCAATTTGAAACCTCTTGCATCACATTTGTAACCGATACTAATTAGTCACACATAAGTCATAATTATTAATATTAATATTAAACTAATATAATTAAAACCTGCATTATTCTCTCCGTTTCTTGATTGTTTAAACCATGATTCTGATTGTATTAAATACATGGTATAAGAGTGAACGTATTCAATGATTGTGGTCACAAAAAAAAACAATTGAAATTTTGTTGGTGTTTGTTTTTTTTTTTTTTTTTAAATGTATACAACACCCTAAATACTAAACACTATATTGTAATATCCCTTCTAATCTAACCGTTTATTTCGAAACACTCCAGACTCATTCACGATTACCACTTGTCCTCTTCTCACTGCATGTGAGTGGTGTTATTAGTCTCCGAAAGAGTGTGTTTAGGATTCAAAAGCATTTTTAGAAGTATAAACATCATTGCAGTGTAAAAATCTGCTCAGCAAGAAATAGTTGAACATGTTTTTAGAAATGTAATTAAGTGAAACGACTGCGGACTAAACGTGTCTTTAAAGCGGCGGCACTGCACATTTTTGGGCGCTTTGGAAAAGCTTGCTGCTTGGCTCTGTTCCTAAGTGTCTATTTTGGGCTCGCAAACTGATAGTCTATGGGGGCCATTGAAAGAATAGAGATATCATTTACAACTTGAAAGTAACCATACCGCAAAAGCAGATGGGACAGTAATAAGAGGCTAACGACACCACAGGTATTTGTAGGCTAACTTTTAGGTGACGAGGAGATTTTTTATGGATATAAATGTTCTCTCAAATGCACTAAATCGTTGTAACCACCGTACCGAGAACGTGTGGGTTGGGAAGGTTTATTGGCAAACAGGGTGGGGGGCACAAGGAAAACCGTAGACCGTTGTTTGAACTGTGGCCTTGTATCCGTATTGTCCCCATACTAAACCGTGCTTTGTACTTGTCTGTCGTGCACGCACGAAAATACTAAATCATCATCTTATTACTTAAAGAGGGCGTATTAAGGCTTATTGGAGCTACTGGATCTGCTTGGCCAAAAGAGACGCACCAGATGGGAGGAGGAGATTATCCAATATCAACTTTACCCACTCAGCAAGCCGCAAGGCCTGGAACACCATCAACAAGCTCACCGGGCGTAGGTGTCCCCAGCCAAGGCATGGTCCTGTCTCTCAGAAACTCCATCGCTTCATTACTTGTCAACATGGAAAGTGGCAAGACCAACACTCCACTCCCCAAGGCGAAAGAACCACTCTCGTTGTGCTGGTTAATGCAGGATTAACAGCTCTACAAACCTCTCCCCGTAAGCCTATCTCCCAACCATCACCTACGATGAGATCACCGAAAGCAATTAAAGTTATCAAGAATGGGAAAGCTCCTGGCAATGACCCGTGTCCATACGATTTTGAAAATATGGGCAGCTTGTGTGTCAAGCTGGGTGCGATGGGCTCCAACTCCTCCTTCTACTTTGCATGGGAACATCAACTATTCCCTTCCCTCAGATGGAAGACTTCAAAGGTCATGGCAATCCTGAGCCCAAGAAACCCAAATGACCCCAGGGGTTGCAGACCCATCTCGCTACTATCTAACCTCTATAAGCTATAGTTTTGGCTGTTTGGTTTATGTTTTGATGTCTGATACCCTCGGCAGGATCAATGTGGTAGTTTTGTTACTGTTCGTCTCTGGTAGGCAAATTATACCCCTCACCCCGCTGGCTTTGCGAAGAGGTAATCAACAACTGACCAATAGCAAGACTAGTTAAGGACATCGAGACAAGGGGTGGGTGGGCCTTCAGAAAAAGCAAGTGGTTTGGGTTGGGGGGGGAGGGCAGTCGCAGTGACCTAACGGCTGGCGTACGATAGCAGCTGGCACCGAGCCTCTACCTAAGCGCCTCAAAATCTTCCTGATGTCAAGCTGTCAAGTTCATTATGCTGCTCATCCAAGACAGATCGTTCGTCGGTCGTGGAGACATCAATGGGCACGCAGTAGTAAGCTCTGTACTGGTGTTTCGGGGGGAAGTTGGTGGGTTCTTTTTTTTCTCGTTTGGGGGGTCCTGGCACCCCCAGTCTCTTCAACATTTACTTCTCAGATATGCCAAAGGGAGATTTGTCGCAGTACTCCTCACGACAACACACGGCACTTGGAGTGGCTGCTGATTCCTTTGAGTCCTTAGAAACAGTGCTGCAGAAAGATCTAATCCTACTGTAAGCCATTCTTCCACATGGCACTTGAAACTCAGGTCAAACCCAACCCGTCACTCTGTTTTCCACCTGGCGAAATCGAGCTCTCAAAAGAGAACTACACATCACTCTAGATGGACGAAAACTGTCACATGAACCACACCGAATTACCACCTTGGCGTCGACACAATGGACCGCAGCCTTACTTATAATCAACACACCAAGGCACTCGCTGCCAAGACGCAGCCTAGTGTCAATCTCCTCCGAAGGCTCGCATGAACTGGATGGGTGCATCCTTTGACACCTGACAATCCATCCATCAACTGTTGCCTTGGCTTACTCCACCGCTGAATACGCCATGCACCAGTATGGAGTCACAGCGACATTCACACAGATTGATGTCGTTCTGAATGATTCAATGAGACCTTGTTATTGGTTGCCTTTTGGCAACGCCAGTAGAATACCTCCCAATTCTGCCTGGTCTTGGGTGTTGGGCAATAGCCCTGCAATCTTAGGATGACCCTTCGACGATCAAGCTCGCCAAGAAATGTGATGAACCTGGTAGTCTAACCCATCACCAACACCCTTTGAGGATCAGAGAATTCCAAGGAATCACTGCCCGCAAATCCATGCAACTGCAGTCACAGTATCCCTATCGATCATCTGGATCACTGCGATGTTTTGAGCAATGGTCATCCTCTACTTTGAACTTAAGCAGTTTGTGGACAGCCCATCTAGCAAGCCAAATGCTGTTGACCTTGGTGTGGTCATTTGGTGTTTTGGGTGTCGTCTGGGTCCAACTGCGTGGGGGGGTGGTCAAACGTGTCGGTGTGACGGGCAGAACATGGGCGTTGGTCGTACAAAGAACGTCCTTCACAAGATCCGAGTAGAACCATCACCAACTGCGATGTGAGAGCCACAAACCATTTAGCACATCATAGATGACTGTGAGTTTTACAAGTCCCCCAAGAGGAATTCCAGTCCTGATCAACCTGGATGATGAACTATCAGCTGTTAAAGACGTATCTTCCACTGTGATTTTGACTTGCACGAATGACGAACGTGGCTTATTCACTTCAAGTATGTATCTAATACATTGGTAAGCAATTCAAAATTGAACAAACCGTATTTTGAAAAAAAATTAGGAATGTGCTCGTCTCTTTAATCACAAATGTGTCTAATTACATGATATCATAGCCTCTTACTCATTGATAGCAAACACAAAGGGTCACCAGATCAGTCAACCGGTCCTGCCATGAAATCACTCTGCATGTGTTTTCTTTCTATGGTGTACACGCCATTTCTGTTCTGTGTCGTCGCTGAATTAATGTCGCCGGCGACATTAATTATAAATCGTTCTGTTTACCCATAAGCGCGCTGGATTGGGCTTAATATTTCAGGTGATGGCTACATGTATATAAAAGCTTTTAACCCTGCAAAAGGTACAATTTTTAAAGAATCTAAATGTGCCATGCAGTGGTCTCTTTATGTCAATAGACATTTGATTAGTTGATCGAGTCTGTACTTCTTGGCGCAGTCTATGTATGCATTGAACTCCTTAAAGAATGAGCCCAGCCAACCAAAATATTCAAACTTCTGAAATGAACTCATAATACAATCGCTTCTCCCTTAATTAGAAAACAATGTCCGATTTAAGTACTATCACACCACTGACGCTCCAAATATCATACAATTTCCCCTAAATAATTCATCTGGGCCTTTGAAAATCTGTTTCAGACTTCTGTAAATACTGCGAATTCCCAGATCTGGCGAGAAGCATATTGCACAGTGTTTAAAAACTGATGTACTGCAGCAGGAAACTATGACCAGTGTCCCTGATCTCGGTGATATCCAAATAATGCAACATATTCTCACTGACCTCTACACTGGATATAGCGGGCTGAGTCGCCGAGTGTCACAACAGGAATTTTTGCTTTTCCATCTTGGTAAGGTGGTGAGGCGGGGAAGCAACGCATTGCACCTTTCAGAAGGAATTTTGTATAGAACACTAGAACATCTGTTTGGAATAGTGCACCAGGAGAAAATCCGCCCATGATTTTTTTGGTAAATCTATCCAGGGTTGAAATAGACACATTTTGAAAACATGAGCGAAATAGAGTTGCTGATATTTTGACGCGTTTTAGTTTTCTTAATCTTATACTATATTTTTATTTCATCTTGTGGATGTCTTTTGACACGTGCAAGGTATACCAGACTGTTGCTCTATACAGACATGACTATTTGCATGGGCCCGACGGATTAAAGTCCTCTCCAAATGACGAGTTGCTTTTTGCTATTCATTTTAAATGTAAGTTATCCGAATTCCTGCTGCAACTTTCTTAGAATTACAGTGGGCCCGCCCTTTTAACGGAAGTTAAGTTATCTTAATGGACTTTGTTTGCCCTCCAATTCAACCAAGCATGCGAAGATAACAATACATGCACCATGGTTCACCTGAACATTTCAGTATTTCTGCAGATGAGTCTTGGGTATTCTCGCTGGCGCTTGGGTTTCTTTCGATGGTTACATGTTCTAGCGGGACAGGTCTGGTATCCAAGTTAACCTCAGTTTTAATATGCGTGACGCACTAAGCCGGAGTCAAGAGCGTTTTGCCCGGTGGAAGAGCGCCTTCCTACCGTGGAAGACCCTCCCTCGGGTCCACTTTGGGGTGGGTGTGGTGGTGCGTCTTGTTGTGCGGGGTCTCAGGTTCGACTTGAAAAAAATTACACGAGACTCGTCAATGCGAGCTACTACTCCCTATTGTGTATTCCAGAGCCCTGTGTAATTCGCGTTCTTGACTAGAATAGTTGGCTGGGTATCGAGAGTGATGCGCGGTGTATTGGGACGACGTCTATGTGTCGAGGTCACTGGGTGCAAGCTGAAAACGGCACGTCGAGATTTTGGCTCGAATTCACGCTCCAGGACCAGGACCAGTCTTATTTTCTCATAAGGGGTTGGCTGGTCTATTCGCTAGTTTTCTACTTCAATCCACACTCTGATGTTTTTATGATCCAATCTCCAACTCTAAAATACAATAAAATCATAACTAAATTTTGTTCTGCAGTGGGTTCAACCCACGACTGTTAGATAAAGACGAGCACCCACGTGTCCTGTGGTCCTCTCCACGGCTCTTAGGTCCGATAGGTCCGGCGGCGGATTCTTTTGGGGTGTCTGGGTGTGTATGTCATTTGGGCGTGCAAGTGTCGTATAGGGGTGACATTAACGATAAGAGGCACCAGACTGTGTGCTAGGAGACGCCCCGAGGAGACGAGGAAAAGCCGGGCGCCGGGAGCAGTGAATGTGCGGGGGCTTGGGCTTCAGATGAGCGCGGAAACGGCGGCAAAGGGGGAGGGGAAGCCGGGTGTGGGGAACTGGGTGGGATGGGGCACGCAAAAAGTGCAGCAAAAGCCCAGAGACAGAGCAGAGACGGGGGACAGGCGAACCGGGGGGGGACCGGAAGGGGGGATAAAGACGTGGAGTCAGGGCGGGGGGGGCGGTGGTGGGAGGGGCGTGGTGGTTGTGGGTGGGTGTTTTGGAGTTGTTGCCGGAGGGGGGGGAAGGCACCGGGGGCGGGGCAGGTGGCATGTCCGACCAGCCGCGTGGGAGCCCCCCCCCCCCCCCTTGAAAATATTGTGGCTTTTTTAATGGCTTCACAATCGATGGCCTTTTGGACTCATTCGAAAGCCTGTCTCGTGTCGATTACGACGGCGAGCAAACTGTCGTCTATCTGGTCCAGATATATATGTGTGCTATACATGTGTGGGGTGTCCCGGGAAGGAATATTTTTTGGTGTTTGCAACCTAGCTCGTGCCCACATTCCAAAATGAAGATCAGGCTATACGTGAGACCGGTTGACTCCCTTTTAATATTTCCTTGGGATCTAAAATATCTCGCGCAAATCCCATTTGAAAAAAAAACCCCAAAAGTAACATGTAACCCTTTTGCCGCTTACCGTGTAATATGTGAACTGAATTTAGTCTCCGACACACCAAAAAAGATACGTGATTTTATGAGTCCAAACACGTATGTTTCTCTGTCGTGTGAAAAAACAAGGATTTCTTATAAGCATATCTTTAATTTGTTTTGATCAGAATATATTTACGAATTTACAACATCACGTGCTACAAATTTAATTAAATGCAACATCTACGCAACATTACACTAATAAGGACATGAAGTAAATATGTTGAGTGTACTCTTGTTTAGCTTTGTTTGTCTCCCCTCTCAGACCTTCCCAGCATACGAATAATACATCCATGCACCGTTTCACCTGAACATTTCAGATATTTCTTGCAGGTGATTCTTTGCATTCCTTGAGTTGTTTGGAGGATAGGTCTGGGCCAAGTTGACTATTGACCTCCTGTGCTCGCAGTTCTATAGGTTTCAGGACCCATTATCGATACATTTTAATTCAAAACAAACAATAGTAAAAACGGACCCTTGATGGCAAAACATCCATAAACCTCTCTGGTTTGTTTTTCGGAGATATTTTTTGTGTTGGTTTTCTCACTCTGTTTTCATTTACCCACACTTCTCTATGACGGACTCTAACGAAACTTAGTCTCTCACGCCATCATCAAGTTATATCATATCTTTTCGCATTTGACTGTGACACAGACTAACCGCTGGGAATCTTTCCGGGCCGCTTAGTTACAATTATTAAACCACCCATGTGCACATACCTTGATGCACCGGCAGCCCCAGCTCCAAACAAAGACTCTTTGACTGATCAATGCGCCATCCTAGCGGTTTTTTTATAGCAATAAAAAGTAAAGCACACAAACACACATTTTCAGTTACATTAAAATGCACATGGCGTAGCCAGAGAGTGAGGGGTTCATATCCGCCATATTTGATTTTTCGTGCGTTGATTGGATGAGGCTTGTAGGCTGGATTGCCGGCAAAATGTAGGTTTAAGTTCAATTGTCACCGTGTGCGACAACTAAATTTACAAATCGGGCAGTATGCATTGTATTGTAGGGACTAGGGCCTACTCGTCTCTTTCCCTTTCCTTAAAAAAATAACCAAAAGGGGATCCTAAACATCGTGTAACTGTACATTTCGCAGCATTGACATGCTCATAACACATTTGACACCAATTTGTCAAGATTAAGCATTTTGAATATTTGGCCCCTGCACATGCCCATTCAAAATTCAATGTCCTGTTATATAATCGCATTTCACCCATATTTCTGTATCTGAACATCACAGATATTCCAAAACACATTATATTTCTGATTCCCTATGACGAGACAAATCATTTGAATCCTTTTAACTAAATTGAACCACTTTGTATGGTTAAATTCCCGCTTATCCAGCTGGCCGCCAAAACGGACACGTGTTTTGGTTGGTGTTGACATATTGGATTTGGGTAAGATCGCGATTCTGGAAGATGATGATATATAGTTGTGCTAATTTTAAAAATCAATGTTAGAATTTAGCGTTATGGGGGGTTCATGGGAACCCATCTATCTGCTATACTACTATCAGTATGTATCGGAGCATAAGTGTTGTCATCCACCGCTGCATCAGCAGGAAGGCTATCATTGAGACATAACCCTCGTCTACCTGAGCCATTTTTTGCAAAAAACATCCCGAAGGGGTGGTTGCAAACCCTTCCTGTGATTTTCGTTACTGAACAAACATCCGATTCCTATAAATTTGGTAGCGCATGAGCTGGCCTAGTTTCTTTTTGGATTTTCTTTTTTCCATTGGTATCAAATAAGTAACACATCTTCATTATGACGTTACTATGATGTCATCAAATGAAGGAAATGTGAAAAACTGGATATAGGGTGGAAAATTGATATTTTGTTGCAATTTTACTGACTCATCAAACCATTATTCTCAAGTAGCACTAAAATGCTCTGAATATTCCAATCAGTAGACCAAAAACCTACAGGCAGAAAAGGCAGTTTTGTGACAATGCGAGCTTTATGACTTCATTCTCATTCGACGTAATTCTAGGCATGTTGGTACTAATTTTGGTGTCATGGGAAAAAAGAAGGACCATAGCTTATTTGTCCTTACAAAATCAAGTGTCTGTGATATTCCTGTGTCGTACGAGGCATGTTCGTACTTTTCTCGTCCGAAAAAGGGGGGTGGCGGAGGTAATCCATCTTTTGGATCTACCCGTATCTTACCTATACCCCGTGGAATGTTTTTTTGTCATTAAAGTAGCGGAAAATGTCAATGACAATTATATTAAATAATTTGGCACCAAAAAGGGAGTTTTAGCAAGGCGGGGAAAAAGCCTGCAGGGGGGTAACCCTCCCCCCCCCACCCCGGTGAACGAGGGTCTAACGATGGTCACCAAATGGATATGTATATCTCCCTTGGTGAGGAATGTGGAGCAATTATTAAGTAAGACGGTGTAGAGCTTCTTTCCTGCCAGCAACACTGAAATTTGATATTTGTTCATTTTCTCTCCTGTTTTGGAGATTTTAAAAGTAGGACAAAGAGTCATATATACCCATACATCAAAACTCAGAAGCTCTTGGGGAATCATCGATTTTCAATTACGATTCATCTGGTTCCGAACTGGATGAGCTTAAGTATATTCCCTCCCTTGTTGAACAAGCGGGGTCGGAAATGTTCTCACTCCCATAAGTCTTTCCGCGGGGTTATGATAGGCTTTTGATTTGTTCAATACTTATTTCATTTTAATTTACTTCATTGGCACAGGTTTCAGTATCATCTGAATATATTCCTTCCATTTGCCAATCCATTGTTTGCCATTTTCGTTTCCTTCCATACCATTATCTGGACATTTTGGAATGGTGGCATGGAGAACACGATCATCAGCTTTTATCATACATCTGGCGTAAGCAAGAGTGATATTCAGGTACACGGCTCCTGTAAGCATTACGGGACGCACCCTCTGCGTTAATTAATGTAACAACCAAACTTTGGTGTAACATTTATATTGTACCGTCTGACAGTTTAGTAGAAATGTTTGATTTTGTTATTGTCTGTTTATTGTACTGTCTTAGAGGCCTACCTCTACCATTTCATAAGCAGATCACCAAAAAAATGCGAGTTAAAATTGTGCACGTCAACACCGAGGCGGTGTTAAAAAATCCTAAATTTCAACAACCACTAACTAACACAGGCAAGTCTTGACCATCGCGAACATACGTGCCCTGGACTTGTTTGTTTTTGGGCAGGTAGTACCAGACTGTTGCGATATACAAACATGACTATTCATGGGCCGACGGATTAAGTCCTCTACCAATGACGAGTTGCTTTTGCTATTCAATGTTAAATGATGTTTATCCGATTCTGCTGCAACTTTCTTAAGTAATTACAAGGGCCCGCCCTTTACGGGAAGTTAAGTTTATGTTAATGCTTTGTTTGCCCTCCAATTCAACCAAGCATGCGAAGAATTACAATAACATGCACCTTGTTTCACCTGAACCTTTCAGATATTTCTGCGATGAATTCTTTGTATGCTCTCTGCTCTTGGGTTTTACCGGGTAGGACAGGTCTGGCGAAGTTAACCTAGTTAAATATTCGTGACCAGCTATAGCCTTAGTCAAGTCTTTTCCGTGTGTAAGAGCGCCATTCCTACGTGTACTAGAACCCTCCCTCGGGTCCACGTGATGAAAATGCTAAGCGACTGAAATTCCTAGACTATTCAATGCGAGCTACTCCCGGTAGTTGTGTAATTCCCAGTAGCCCTGTGTAATTCGCGTTCTGTGGACTATAATAGTTTGGCTGGCTATAATAGAGGGCGCGTATTGGGACGCGGCTGTCCCTGGGTGGCAAGCTGAGCAAACGCACGTCGGAGATTTTGGTCCGAATTTCAATAGCGCAGGCCAGGCCAAGTCGTATTATCTCATAAGGCAGCTATTCATATTTTCTACTTCAATACCACACCTCTGATGTTGTTTATGATTCGCAATCTCCACTCAAATACAAATAAATCATAACTAAATTTTAAATTTTGTTACCTTGCAGTGGGAATCCACCAAAAACCCACGACCTTTAGATCACAAGACGAGCGCCCACACCCACGCCACGCAATCCGAGCCGGCAGGAAGTCGTTCTTTTGTAATACTTCAATATAAACATTAACGGAATAAGAGCACCATATAAATAGCCGCCCCTTGAGACAGTTTGACAATACCTGCTTCCTGAGCAGAATCGGCCAAAAATCTCCCACGAATCGCTGAAACGTCTTCAAATTTTTATTTTAGCCATTATCTTTTTAACCATTGCACTCAAAAACCCAGAGATCGAGCTAGACTGGGGGAACAGTCTAACCGTGTACCATTAAGTGTTGGATAAGACCATCACTCGGTTATGCCGGATGTTGATGCCGATTTAATTCATTCACCGTTTCTTGTTAATTGGCATGTCCTAACCCCCCCCCCCCCCCCCCCCCTTGAAAAAAATTATTGTCTTTTTGAGATGCTTCACAATCGATGGCCTTTTGGACTCATTCGAAAGCATGTTCATCGTGTCCGATTAACGCCGAGCAACTTCGTCATAGGGTCCAGAATATATATGTGTGCTAACATGGTGTGTCCCTGGAAGGAATATTTTTGTTGACACCAGCTCCCCACATTCAAAAAATAGAAATCATGCTATAAGTGAGTACCGGTTGAACTCGCCTTTTAATATTTCCTGGTATTTACAAATATCTCGCGCAAATCCCATTTGAAAAAAAAAACCCTCAAAAGTAACATGTAACCCTTTTGACCTTACCGTGCATATTGTGAACTGAATTTAGCTCGAACACACAAAAAAGATAATGTGATTTTATGAGTCCAAACAACGTATTTTCTTCTTGTTGTGTGAAAAAAACATGCTTTCCTTATATAATTTATTCTTAATTTGTTTTCGATCAGAAGTATATTTACATCACGTGCTACAAATTTATATGCAACATTTAAAGGTGCATTTCGTGATTTCAGCACCTTCTGTTTTATTCATTGATCACTAGGTATCCTTGAGAAAAGCTTATTCTCAAAATTTGAGCTGATCCCGATCTTGCGGTTTTGTGTTATGAGCAATTGCTCATTTCCCACGGTCACATAGGCTACTGTGCTGTAATTTCTGTCCGTTTACGGACAGAAAATACAAAATTTCGAATTTCTTACAGATGCGATCGAATTTTCACGTAAGATTGGGCACACGTGGATTACTAAGACTAACGGTTCAGATGATATAAAAATCTCAACATTTTTTAGGTAAGTCGGGGGACGAGGCTGTGGATCACGAAATGCCCCTTTAAGCAACATTACACATATAAGGATATGGAAGATAAATTATGTTGAATGTACTCTTGTTTGCCCTACAGCCCATCCAAGCATGCGAAGAATACAACCTGGTTCACCTGAACATTTCAGATATTTCTGCAGGTGATTCTTTGGTATTCTCTCTGCGCTTGAGTTGTTCTGGAGGACAGGTCTGGCCAAGTTGACATATTGACCTCCTGTGCTCGCAAGGTTCTATAGGTTCAGACCCAATTACGATACATTTTATTCAAAACAAAACATAGTAAAAACGGACCCTCTGATGCAAAAACATCCGGAGATATTTGAAATTTAGTTTCATTTACACACATTCTCTATGACGGACTATAACGTTAGTCTCTCACGCAGCATCAAGTTAGATAATATCTCTCGCAGTTTGACTGTGACACAGACTACACCGTGGGAAATACTTTCCGGGCCGCCTTAGTTACAATGAATTAAACCACCAATGTGCACATACCATTGATGCCCCTGACAGCCCCAGGCTCAAACAAAGACTCTTTGACTGATCAAATGCGCCATCCTACGGGTTTTTTATAGCAATAAAAAGTAAAACACATCATAACACACATTTTCAGTACATTAAAATGCACAGTGGCGTAGCCAGAGAGGGGAAGGGGCATGTCCCGCCAATATTTGATTTCGTTGATTGAGATGAGGCTTCAGGCTGGATTGCCGGCAAAATGTAGGTTTAAAGTTCAATTGTCACCGTGCGACAACTAAATTTTACAAAATCGGGCAAGTATTGCATTGTTTTGTATGGGAATTAAGGACTACTCGTCTCTTTCCTTAAAAAAAATAACCAAAAAGGGAGATCTTAAATCGTGTAAACTGTGCATTTCCAGATTGCTCATGCTCATACCAACAATTTGACACCAATTTTGTCAAGATTGAAGCATTTTGAATATTTGGCCCCCTGCACAATGACCATTCAAAAGTTCAATGTCCTTTATCGCATTTTCACCCATATTTCTGTATCTGAACATCACAGATATTCCAAACTATATATTTTCTGATTCCCTATGACGAGACAAATCATTTGAGATACTTTTTAACTAAATTGAACCACTTTGTATGGTTAATCCCGCTTAATCCAAGATGGCCGCCAAACGGACACCGTGAGACAATATTTGATTTGGGTAATATCGCGATTCTGGAAGATGATGATATATAGTTGTGCTAATTTTAAAAATCATGTTAGAATTTAGCTTTATGGGGGGGGGTGTATGGGAACCCATATAATCTGCTAGACTACTATATATATCAGCATAAATTGTCATCCACCGCTGCATCAGCAGGAAGGCTATCATTGAGACATTAACCCTCGTCTACCTGAGCCATTTTTTGTAACAAAACTCCCGAAGGGGGTGGTTGCAACCCTTCCTGTGATTTTCGTTACTGAACATCCGATTCCTATAAATTTGGTACCACACGATAGTTTCTTTTTTCCATTGGTATCAAAATAAGTAACAACATCTTCATTATGACGTTACTATGATGTCATAAATGAAGGAAAGTGTGAAAAACTGGATATAGGGTGGAAAATTGATATTTTGCAATTTTACTGACTCAAACACATTATTATATACAAGTAGCACTAAAATGCTCTGAATATTCCAATCAAGTAGAGCCAAAAACCTACAGGCAGAAAAGGCAGTTTTGCTGACATGCGAACTTTATGACGTCATTCTGACGTAATTCTAGGCATGTTGGTACTAATTTTGGTGTCATGGGAAAAAAAGAGGACCATAGCTATTTGTACCAAAATCAAGTGTCTGTGATATTCCTGTGTCGTACTAGGCATGTTCGTACTTTTCTCCCGAAAAAGGGGGGTGGCGGAGGTATCCATCATTTTGGGATCACCCTGTATCTTACCTATACCCCGGTGGATGTTTGTTTTGCATTAAAAGGAGCGGAAAATGTCAATTGACAATTATATTAAATAATTTGGCACCAAAACGGGAGTTTTAGCAAGGCGGGGAAAAAGCCTGCAGGGGTGGTACCCCCCCCCCCCCCCCCGGTGACGAGGGCTAACGATGGTCACCAAAATGGATATGTATATCTCTCTTGGGTGAGGAATGTGGAGCAATTATTAAGAATACGGTGTAGAGCTTCTTTATTGCCACAAAAATGAAATTTGATATTTGTTCATTTCTCCATGTTTTGAGATTTGTAAAAGTAGGCAAAGAGTCAATAGATACCCATACAGCAAAACTCAGGAAGCTCTTGGGGAGATCATAGATTTTCAATTAAGATCATCTTGTTCCGACTGGATGAGCTTAAGTAGATTCCCTTGTTGAACAAGCGGGCGGAAATGTTCTCTCCATAAGTCTTTCCGCTGGGTTATGATAAGGCTTTTGATTTGTTCAATAACGTTATTTCATTTTAATTTGACTTCATTGGCACAGGTTTCAGTATCGATCTGAAGACATTCCTTCCATTTGCCAATCCATTGTTTGCCATTTTCCGTTTCCATAGACATTATCTGGACATTTTGGAATGGATGGCATGGAGAACACGATCATCAGCTTTTATCATACATCTGGCGTAAGCAAGAGAGTGAGATTCAAGGTACACGGCTCCTGGAATCATTACGGGACGCACCCTCTGGCGTTAATTAACACCAAACTTTGGTGTTAACATTTATATTGTAACGTCTGACAGTTTAGTAGAAAATGTTTGATTTTGTTATTGTTTGCTTCTATTGTAACTGCTTAGGCCTACCTCTAACATTTCATAAGCAGATCACCAAATGCATAGTTAAAATTGTGCAGCAACACCGAGCGGTGTTAAATCCTAAATTTCAACACCAGAAACTAACACAGGCAAGCTTGACATCCAGAAACATACGTGACTGGAACTTGTTTTGTTTTTGTTTTTTGTTTGTTTGTTTGTTTGTTTTTTCCAGTGTGGTTTTACTAGTCAAACACGCGTCAAACAAAGGAAGTTTGTTTCTGTTAATATACTCACTATACTGTTTTTTTTGTTTGCTGTTTTTGCTGTTTTTATTGTTATTTTTAAAACTTGGTGGACACAATACCGTGTGGAGAAATATTCTAAGTCAAATACTGCTCCAGGAGCATATTTGCCATATGCTCCTGGACCATTTGCGTATTCAAATATGCTCCTGGAGCATATTTGACTTAGAATATTTTTCCAGATTATTTATGCTCCAGGACCATATGGTCCTGGAGCCGCTGGTCCTGGAGCATAATTTCGGGCCAAAATCTCTTAGAAGCTCTCTGAGTCAACGGGCGAGTGGTATTTTGAATTTTGTTAAATCAGTGGACAAGCTGGTTCGTATGAGGGCGTATGGGCGGCCATGGGGTCAAAAATGTGGCAGCGCAGTATTAAAAGGACCGATGCCCAAGGGTGCAGGGAGGGCCCAGCCTGATTTTTTTTTAGGATTTTATTTTTTTTATTGCCCCGCGCGGGAGCGCGGGGCTATAGATGTTGAATAACTTGACAGACATGGAGTTTTTGCTGTATTGAAGCACGAAGAGCCTTGGTCATAACAATTTTTCATGACAATTGAAAATGATGAACAGTGCTAAAATTACGTAATGGTTGTGATGAACATGGCATAAATATTTATGCAAACACAAAATAGTTTTTGTGTAAGTAAAATGTTGATACAGTGTGAGATAGATAGTATTTTCAGTGTTTTTATACAAATTTATATTGGATCTGTACAAGGTTCTATTTCAACGTGTTTAAGTGGAGTCAAATATCAGGCTAGTTGGGCGAAGTGCCAGCAGTGCCTGGTTATATCATTGCATATTCAGAAATATTGACAATTTCTTGACAGCTGACATCAGTTACGTTGGTTGAGTCGACTATTTTGGTACTACAGTAAACTTGAACAAGAGTATAGTGAATACCATCAGTTTTCAATAAAAAGTCACATACACTAGCATTGTTTTGTTAAAAAAAAAAAAAAAAAAAAAAGTCAAATACTGCTCCAGGAGCATATTTGCCATATGCTCCTGGACCATTTGCGTATTCAAATATGCTCCTGGAGCATATTTGACTTAGAATATTTTTCCAGATTATTTATGCTCCAGGACCATATTGTCCTGGAGCAGCTGGTCCTGGAGCATAATTTCGGGCCAAAATCTCTTAGAAGCTCTCTGAGTCAACGGGCGAGTGGTATTTTGAATTTTGTTAAATCAGTGGACAAGCTGGTTCGTATGAGGGCGTATGGGCGGCCATGGGAGTCAAAAATGTGGCAGCGCAGTATTAAAAGGACCGATGCCCAAGGGTGCAGGGAGGGCCCAGCCTGATTTTTTTAGGATTTTATTTTTTTTTATTTGTTTTGTATATACATTGGATGCATCCTGTTGGTGAGTGCAATTCCAAATAAATAAATAAGTTTGATTTTATGTTAATTGAACCTACTGTGCCCTGTATCCGAGGACAGAGCCGAGACTGTGGGACAGTCTACTGTATAACAGACCATGTAGTGCTGCAGCACCAACCAGTTTAGGAGAGTGGTACCGGGGCCGGAATAACATTATTTTGTCATCATAGCTAAGTGGTGGCAATTTGCATACGACACCATTTTCCAAAATGGAGACCATCATAAAGGCAAAAACATATATAGGAAGACAATTTTGGTGTTAAAATGTTTTTCTTTGTCAAGGAGTTCAATACATCTATTCCAAACTATCAAATGTTGCATGTGCCGACATATTCCAAGATGGCTGACATTTTATTGACACAAACCTTAAATCTCTTATTATATAGCCATGAAGATGATTGTGGTGTCAAATTAAAGATTTTCTGGGTTAAGGAGTTCAATAAAACTATTTACAAAACTGTCAGATGACTATAAAAGTAATGGAAGTTTTCATACGTCAATATGTATTCACCCAAACCATATATCTGGAATTGCATGGGAATTTGATATTTAGGTCTGTATTAGCTTGTATTACTTTAATAGAAACTATTATTTGTTTGTTTCAGATATGTCAAGAGTAAAATGGCCACAAATTTCGAACACTTAAATGGTCATGGTTACGTGTACACATGTCGGTAGTCAATGTTTTGGGGTTTTCGTTCATAAGACCATAAAGCGCAGTTAGGAAGTTCTAAGGTGGAGCCACTGAGGATTTTGTGTTGGTATTAATTATCAAGCATCTAGGTTAATATATTTTATCACTTTTCCACATTAAGCTGACATTGCAGTAACTCTAACACTCTTGGTTAAGTGTATTTAAAATATTGGAAAACAGTAACCTATTCAAATAAACATCACTTTTATATTCATCTTACAGTTTTGAGAATAGTTTTATTGAACTCCTTGACCCAGAAATCACTACTTTTGACACCAAAATCATCTTCTTAGGTTATATAATAAGAAATTATATATACTGTTTTCTAAGATGAGATGTCGGCCGTCTTGGAAAAATAGCCATATATATAAATTATCATGACTCAGACAATTCTGACAATTGTATATTGAACCTCTTGACCCAGACAACATACATTTCGACACAAAGTCGCCATAGTATTAATGCTATTACCTTTAAAATGGCGGCCGTTTTGGTAAATGTTGGTTTATGCAAATTGCCATCACTTTTAATGTTATTGGTTGGTAGAAATCTAACGCCCTTTTTCACCTGATGCTGCAGCACTACTGGGCCCTATAACAACTTACCCAAATGAATTAAAAATAGATTACAGTTATACAGACTGCAAAACTACAAACTGATTTGGGCGCTTTGATGTAGGTCATGGGTGTTAAAATGGCCCATTTACGACCTCGCCCTCGTTCGCTGTTATTCATAAATAAATATTAGAAGAAAAAAAAACTTCCAGTGGAGTTGGTTCTTTAGCTACAACGTACGGTTTTGGAAAACTATTGCCTGATTACACTTTTTAAAAATCAGGTTTTCTCATCAAGGTTTCCGATTTAAATATTCTGAGTTTAAACCATTGACGACATCGTACCGCACGCGGTAGTTTTTGATCACCACCCGTGCTCCAGGAGCAGGTCTCCTTCACTAACCTCAAAGGGCAGCTATTATTTTTTCTTATCTTTTTTCGGACTTGGTTTTTCCCCTCTAACCTGAAAAAATAATGAAAATTGTATATATTTTTAAAAAGGCAGCAGCGAGATTCGAACCCGAAACCACTGTATCATGAGGTCAGCTACCTAACCAGAAGACCAGCGAAAATTGGTGTGCCAGAGTTGCAATTCTAATCCTTGATAACATTTACGGAATAAATCGCTACTGCTATTGTGGTCAGCACTCAATATAATGAATAGCTCCGCTCTGGAACGGTTCAGTGCCACAACCCATGCTCCAGGAGCATGAGTGGTGGTCAAAATCTCACACTTGCAAAGAGATTTATTGGCCGCCACCGCCTAGTCTTTGTCAAAGATTCGGTTTTAAGAAGTCATGGGACTGGGGTGGGGCGGGGTGAAACTCAGAGAGGTTTGCAAGATACCAAGTTGGTCCCTTTTCTGATACTCGATAGCTGAGAGTACCCTTTAGCTGATCATAGTACCCGATAGTTTATCTTTAGTAATCACAGATCTCTATATCAGTGAGAGTAATACAGTTTTTTTTATGAATAACGGACGAGGACGAGGTCGTATGTGGGTCATGGGAACACCTAAATTGGTTTGTGGTTTGCTCCAAGGGGGTGAAACGCATTCAAAACCAGTCGTCCGTGCTGGGCGCTGACATTTTGAATATTGCACGGAATAATTATTAGTTTGGGTGCTTGTATACACACATAATGTCAATTCGATACAAACAAAAAAAAAAAAAAAAAAAATCTAGGAGCATGAGTGGTGGTCAAAATCTCACACTTGCAAAGGGATTTATTGGCCGCCACCGCCTAGTCTTTGTCAAAGACTCGGTTTTAAGAAGTCATGGGATGGGGGTGGGGCGGGGTGAAACTCAGAGTGGTTTGCAAGATACCAAGTTGGTCCCTTTAGCTCAGGGGTTCTCAATTATATTAGCTGAAGGGCCAGAGAATGCCGAACACATTTGAAAGTTCCCTACTTGAGGGCCAAATACACCTGAAATTCTTATGTTTACAGTTATATTTTAGAGCAAGTCAAGGGCCAAAAATCAATGGTTGTCGGGCCGGATTTGGCCCGCGGGCCGCCTATTGAGAAGCCCTGCAAGTTTAGCTGATACCCGATAGCTGAGAGTACCCTTTAGCTGATAGTACCCGATAGTGTATCTTTAGTAATCACTGATCTCTACATCAGTGAGAGTAATACAGTTTTTTTTATGAATAACGGACGAGGACGAGGTCGTATGTGGGTCATGGGAACACCTAAATTGGTTTGTGGTTTGCTCTCCGTATTTCTGCAATTTCTTTTGATATGTTGGATGGGTTGCTATATTGAATGAGGCTTGGCCGCCATCGTCTGGCGTGGTGTGCTGAAAGGCGTGAGGGGGGCAGGACACGACCTGCTCGATTTGGGCATTTGGTAGTTCCGAATACGGCAGTCCCAGTGGTATTACAAAATCACCTCTTAAACCTTAATCGTTCAATAAATCTTAATTTCTTTTGATATTTTGAAAGAGTTGCTATATTTAATGTGGCTTGGCCGCCGTCGTCTGATCAGTTTTATTTTGTGGGGCCCTCATTCTCCTCATAAAATAAGCCTTTAAAAGAAAGAAGCATCGATGGCGCTGTTGCGGGCAGGAAAACACACAGAAACGGGCAATGGAAGCACGAAGAAGAAAAGAAGTAAAATTCACTGAAATTTTTGTTTTTCATACCAACAAAATACCTTCCTATGGTGGTATTTTAGCACAAAAAGTCCGCTCTAGGTGCGCTCTAGGTGCGCGCTCTAGGTGTGCTCTAGGTGCACTCTAGGTGCGCTCGGCGTGCGATCTGGTTTTGACACTAGATTCTTGTCTTATAACGGAATAAACTGCATTATAGTATTGACGTTTATTCCGTAAAAGAGTAGAAAAGAGAGTAGAAAAGAGGATTTTTTCTAGATTAGTACATCGCATGAAACCCAAGCGCACCCTGGACTCCCGCGCCGAGCGCACCTAGAGCGCACATAGAGCGGACTTTTTGTGCTAAAATACCACTATACCTTCCTACAAAGGTCAAACGAACAAGAATAGTGTTTAAAAAATACGGTCTCGCGCATTGACCAGAAACTTCCTTCCATCATCATAGTAAATATCAATGTGACAGTCCACAATGCCTTGAACTGTAAAAAAATGACAGTGCAATTTAGAGTAAAATAATGTAAAAAAAAACTTCGAAAATTACAGTATTTAGCGGTTATTTGGAAAATACAGCAAAATACTGTAAGTTTTATGTCCGATTTTCCAGGCCAAATTTAAAAGTGGAGCTCTTATTCTAATTTTAAAGAATATCGACAATTCCATACATTATTATGAATTTCAATCAATTAAATATTCCAGCACCTTCTGGTTACACACCACTAACTCCCGTACACACAGTAGTCTATGGAAAAACTGTCAACTTTGAGCACATTTCTTTCACATTTTAAACTCTCACAGAGGAAATACAACCATACCACGCCAAAGTACAGGCTAAAATCAACAAATGACCAAATTTTCAACATATGGTACCAGAAAAAATTTTTAGTTACGAATCGACAAACTCACAGCATATATTTGAACACCCAGCACAGGATTCTGTAGCCAAAACCTGGTAGTGGGCAAATTGATGTGAAATTGTTGAGCGCGGAGTAAATTACCTCAAATTTACTGCTCAAATGCCATTTACTTGGAGAAAACATACCGGTCTAACATTTCAATCATGAAATTCCATCACTTTCTTAATATACATGATATAACTAGTCCATTTTCAGACATTTTAAAGCACTTTTTTCAGATGCCATGCAAGAAAGTAGTCCACCCAAGATTTTTGATCCATACGGCAGCCAGGTAGTCTGTTTTATTCATTGTTCACTAGATATCCTTGAGAAAGGTTTATTCACTAAATTTGAGTTGATGACCCTTTAAAGGTCCCAGGAAATGAGATGATAAACCTACTCCAAATCTTGCATGGGACATTCCATTCCAACAAACAGGGCCAGAAAAAGAATACACCACTAGTGACATCTTTAGTGAAACTATTGATTTTCAGTCAGTGTCATGAATAGATTCACACCAGTCACCTGGAATTTTCTATTACTCTCTGAAAATACAATAGCACCACAAATGATGTCATCACCAACCCAAATATTGAATGCTTTCTATTCCCTCCTTGTAGACTTGAACCAAACCACATCAATTCTATTTGCATTTCCTGGGACCTTTAAGTACTAAAATTTATAGAAAAAAAATCATTAGTGTAAATTTTACAGGAAAATCCTGGCAGCAATTCTGCCAAAACAAATCCCGTACAAAATACAGCTTTTACAGGTTTCCATTCAAATTCACTGAATAAATGAAGAGTTGATTTCCAAAAGGGCATAAATCCAATGGCTGCTCTGTGTAAAAATCATTTTCAGAAATTCCGACGAGTTTCAATGCTTTAATCATTATAAATCACCGGAGTGTTATGACATTGAATTTGCTACCTTTTGGAACAGAATTGTGACTTATTTCAACGTCCATATAATGAATAACCTCTATATAATAAATAATAAATAACATAATTAAATTTGAGTTCATTTCCAAAAGGGCCCAAATCCAAAGTCTGTTATTTCATAACTAACAATCGACTAATTCTAGATTGTGAAATTATGTTTAAATTACTTAAAATATAAAATTAAATCACCAATCATATATATTGTTAAATGTCATTAGATATTATACATATGTCAACAAATAACCCTAGAAATATGACATAAGGCAGCCATTGGATTTAGGCCCTTTTTGGAAATAAGCTCTTCATATTATGGTTTGATGTAATATATTTTACAACAAACTGAAAATTTTACAGTATTTGCACGCGCACAATAAAAGACAAATTCGTGTATACTTGTTGACTGTGATACCTATATAGCATTAGAACCACGACAAAGTCCAACCAATCAGGCTGTTAATTGTTAACAGTTTGCATCTCAAATATAGGCAATATTACACTCACTTTTATGAACCAATGAAATGAAATTAATCATCTTTCCTCAAAGACTGCAACCAAAATATTTTGCACTGTCTGACATATTTCTAAAATTCAGCTATCAATACAGCCTTGATTACATCGCTTTGTGGTTTTATCCTTTCCTGTATAAAACTCCTATCATTTTTTTGCAAATACAGAAAAAGCCTGACAGACTGAACAAGGCGCTCTGCCTGAGTCGAACTTATTGGACTTGCTAGTGGGAGCATGGAACATAGGCCAGGTGAAATTAGAGACCTCAAATTAAGTGTAGAGTGATTGATTGATTGATTGATTGATTGATTGAATTCTCGCCATTTTTTGTTTTGTTTTGCTTTAGGGAGGGGGATATGCTCCACTCCTTATATGATGACATTATTTATATCAGACGTGTGAACCAATAAATGAAGTTGGTAGAGCGCCCTAAACAAGGCTACGATCAATAGAGGTCAATGGCATTTTTGTCATTTACCTCGATAATCAAATACAAAAGGGAGCGGCCAACTACATTGTCATTTTACAATGTAATTATGGATGAGAATCGGCACGATTCAGGTGGAATATACGCAAGACCTAATAAATATTGAAAACCAATTACCTGAGTAGAGAGGCCACTTCTGGATATTGTGGTGCCCGTTAAACCCAACATTCCAGAGCTTCTAATGATGTTATTCAATATATTCTACTTTTTAAATTTTACCCGGCTGGCATTTCTGAAAATTGACGTGGCCGGAGTTATTTTGGGTTGAAATATGCATTTTTTCATGATTTTTTTTATTTTTTACCAAAAATGTCAAAATTAAAATAGCTATAACTTTAAAAGTAAATATAGTACAACCTTCATTATTTGCTGTGAAGAATACTTACTACATATAGATTTGATATTTGCGAGTAACAAATTATAATGAGATACATTGGTGTGATTTTTAGGGGAAATGGTAATTTTTAGTGTTTTTGCCCATTTTCACCCCCAAATTGGATGTATCTGAAATTGTTGCAAAGCAAGGTAAACATGTACCAAGAGTATACTACATGTATAGGTCGCATAAAAAATAGATTCTGGTAGACCCCCGTCCTCACCTTTTGGGATAAGGTGAAACTATTTGTTTTATATTATTATTATTTTCCAATTTTCTTAAATGTTTTCAATCCTAAAAAATTGATGGCTGATTGGCCTAGTTGTGTTATTTGTAGCATTCACTTTTGATAACTTTGAAATAATGCAATGTCATTTCTAATGTAGGCAGCAAAACCACGGATTTATGACAACAAACACTTCTATTTTTGAATAGGTTGATTTACAAAACTGGTCAACAACACCCACGCTTTTGATTCCAAGTATTTTGGAGAAACCCTCCGGCATTCTGAATATTTTGGAGAAACCCTCCGTCATCAGCGGTATTTGAACTGAAATGTGAATGGTAGATTCTTTACCACTTCTGGTCGTTGGCTGTATCCTAGGCTACAATTTGGTGTTGCCAGTAAAGAATCATAAATCTTTGAAAGTTCATCTCCCCTATCAAAGGTAAAGCGTGATTTGCTGATCAGAAACATCGACAAAATCATATTTGTGGTATTTTTGTTACCGGCATGACTTGCTAACATACCCTCAAGTGGTTGGCTTGAAAGCAGTACTTTTTATCTGACTCGGTAATTTTCTATAATTATGGGCGTATCAAAATTCCAACTTCATATCAAAATAGCCTTTTCCTGTGAATTATCTCAGTTTATAAGCGTATATTATGCACCATGTACAGTTTTGGACCTCAAAACAAACATTTTTATCTTTGTTTTGTTCTGTACGAAGTGTGTGAACCCCAATCAGTATAAATGTAGATTTTGAGATGTCTTTATGTGTTATATATTTGCAGAGATGGTAAAATTGACAAATTGCCAATTTTCTCAAATACTTTCATTTTTGTCCTATTGGTGTTTTTGTTCCTATTAAAAGCCCATGGTCCGATCGGCCAATAACCTCGTCCCCAGAAGCCCAAATTCCGGAATTGGTCAGAATTTTGGAATCCGAAGAAGCTACTATTTTCTCATTTACCCTGGAAATCTTAGAGCCAAACGTGTTTTGGTTTGAATTTATGAGCAAAAAAACGTGCCCCATTTTGGTCGAAAACCAATCTTAATTTTACACATATCATGGGCCTACAATCACGCTTTTAGCTCTTTACAGAGGGGATTTTTGGAGTGAAGACACGGCCATCCCCCTTTAAAGTAGTTATATGAATTGTACATTCTTCTATTTGCTTTATAAGCTAAAAAACCTATTTTCACATTTTTTTTTTCTCTCTCGCGTTGTCGCTACTTATCCCTTTAAAGGTGGGTGGGTTGGTCCCGGGGTGGTCTCTTTCCAGATTCACTTTACGAGGAGCAGTAGGAAGTGTTTCCTCTTCAATGAAGGACGTTGTCTAAATTGGGACTTATTGACCGCTACCGCCTGGTGTACAGGACGTTTCTATTCTAGCGCCCTCTCCTGATAGACCGTAAAGCATATTGAGGATGACGTCGTCCTTTTGTTAGTATTTTTAGAAACAACACAAAAGCTACGACGTCGGTGACTGTACAATCACAAGATATAGTCACATTTCGTTATTTGTTTCTTACTGTCTAAACAAGTTTTTTGTTTTGTTGTCTTATCCGAAATATAGTTTAGATAATCAAGATAATTCTGTGTTGTTAATTTAACGCGTTTGTGCCAGGAATCATGTGCGGAATCTGTTCTATAGCAGGGGTAAGTGGACAGATATCCATGCAAGCCTCAGTCATTGATTGAGTCAGCTGGATCTGGACTGTTTCTGGAGTTTGGTTTGATAAACATTAGATTAGGACAGCTTCCAGTCCGCCTGCTATAAATATCAGTCGGACGGTGACTTAAGGGTCTATTCGCTCGTGGCCAAAGAGGATCTCTCAGACGAAAATCTCTCATATTCTATACAAATGCTGCAATACTTGTACCAACCTGTGCGATCTTCTTCTTGTCATCCTCTCACCCTTGTAAATTTGTATTCTAAGTAAACGGCCACTGCCACTGGAAGGGACTATACTGATAATATATTTAACAAATTGTGTGCACGCAAACTCCCGTGTCGAATGATTCAAACGTGTGTTGCAATTCTCCTGTGTTGCTAACAAAAATCAGTTAGGCGTGGACACCGCGGCATGGTGGGGAAAATGTAGCCCAATCATTGGTTTCTATTGTGTAAACTATAATAATTACGATGCCCCGTAATACCTTTAACAATTCTGCGCAACACAAACACAATTTTTTTTAATTGTCACGTCCGGTTGCTTTTACTCTATTTTATCAAAAGAAAACAGCTACATAGGACTATATCAATTGATTAGGTTACTTACATTAAATTTCTTTCAAACCTGCGAAAATCCAAAGAAATTCCAAAATCTGCGAGGAAATTTCCGACTGCCTCTCTCCGCATGCCGCCATAACCGCGAAATTAACGGAGATTCTCGCAGTTCACTCGTGAACTTTTACCGCCTTCCTTAAACACGGTTAAAATCATACTTTATCGTGTGACTAGCTCTAACGATAGAATGAGGTCATGATACACTAAGTTAGTATGTTTAAACCAGGTTAATATCTGTTTTTAAAAATAATGAAGACTTTGGTTGGTGATTTTTCATTAGAAATCATTTTTTTTTAGTAATGAACGGACAATTGGGGATTCTGTGTCGGCGTGACGATTATAAGAATATTATAGACATCCTTTGTGGATGCCTTTTCTATACTGGATAAGGTGATTTTCTTAAGAAATTAACATTAGCGCTTTTAGGGCCTGAAAATAACGGAAATGGAAACGTTGTTATGTGCCAAGATGGCCGTTTAACTGTCGCGCACGTGGTCGGCCAATGTGCCATGGGGTGCGGGTTTTGCGACCAATTGTTCTGAGACGTTCGTACGTACACAACGAGCCTACACAACGAATTACCGATATGCAAGTTTTCCCCATTTTTCTATGAAATAAGTTAAATATACGTTAGCTATTTATGCTGTGATTTATGAAAATGTTTTAACAGAAAGGGAGCAGAGTGAGATATGAAAAGCACATCGTGTGGAAATCCTGAGAATATGTGACCATTAAATGTTATTGCAAGCGGGTGGGAGCTTCTAAAGTCTGACTCAGAGTTTCGAAATAATTAATTTTTTTGTGTGATCATGAAAAATAGTCAACTAGAACTAAAGATAATAAACCCATACTATGCACAATTCGAAATTTGAGATGAATCGGATTTTTTCGTTTGCATGCAGTAAGCTTATGTGTAGGATTACGTCCCATAGGATACTTGTATAACAAAAATCCGGATCCGGAATTTTATAACAACCCAGTTGTGATTTTCTATATGAAGAATTCGATTTAAGCTTAGCATTTCACACAGTGATTAGTATATGGACAAGCATTATGTACATGCAAAAAACACGATTTTTTTGGAAATGAGGCGCCCTCCTAGGAACTTCTGAAGTCGGCTTTAAGATCGATGGCGGCCCCCAGCCCCAGATTTTGTCCCTCAGATTTGTTTCACTGTTGAGGATTATTGATTGAGTGATTGATTCGATGAATGATTGATTGAATGATGCTTGCTTGATTGGTTGATTGATTTAAAAAAAATTAAGTTTTTAAACAAAATTTCGAGCGCAATCAATTTTAGTTTGGCTAAGTGATGTTGATTTATTCCATGATTATTTTGATTTTCTTGCTCTTGATCAAGTATAGTTTAATTGGAACTGAGGACATTATTTTGGTTGTTGATACTTGTAAATAATTAAATTGGTTACATTCCGTGTTTTTTTGGTCACTTTGAGTCACATTTATCATGTTTATGGCTATCCAAATGCCACCGGCAGAGGGTGCTTTCAGTCGTGATGAAGTTGACAGAAAATATTTCAAGAGTGGTCATCTTTGAAGAGTCATATCTTCTTCAGGAGAGAGATGTGAAAAAGTATTTCAGATATGTTTTGCTCTTGAAGAGCTTTAATTAGATGTATAGCATGTCTTATTGGCCCATTTTAAATTTTGTCCTATATAGCTATATGTGAACAAAAACACAAGCTTCCACCGAAGATCTCCTACCGAAAGTGGCGCTTTGAGCGCACTATTTGATGGTCAAAAGCAGCCCAATTGGGCGTGGTTGTAAAAAGCGACTTAGCACCTCACAGCGTCGGCGACAGTGGTGATCTAGCTGAGTCTCTCCATCGTTTGACAATGCACGGAAGGTACGTTGCGCTGTGAGCAGCGCGATGGACTGTGATTTGCAAAGAGGCTGCATAATTAATGTGAGTCAGGCTTATACAACGATAAACAAAATGTCCGGAGTGACCACCCTTCAGCGAAGGACTCAAGAGGGTGGTGGATGGATACCTGATAAAAAACTTCAAGAATTTAAAATAACACTGAGTCCAGGAAAATTAATTCTAAGGATTTTGTGTTTTCTAAGGACTTTTTAACCAGTGGAGAGTCCATATATTGCACCAAAGAGAAATTTGGAGGTAATGTCTCAAAATGTTGGGTATTAAAATGAACTTTCTAAATTTTAGAAAGTTCTAACGGAATGGCCCATAAGCGTTACGAAAGGGCGAGACTAAGCTAGATAAACATCGTCGAATAATAAATAAGAATTTAGGCCCTAACAAAAATTAGTGGTACATTAAAAAGAGTAGTATATTGCCTGCGCATGAGGGAAATGGTTCAAAATAACTACCTGAGGTGAGTGGAGTTCCCAATGATTGCT